>JAZAYU010000004.1:10707331-10835548 GCA_038501625.1 Corbicula japonica | reverse complement strand
ACACTTGCCCCAACAGGTTCTCGTATAACAAAACAAGTACAAGGAGTCTTGGTGACATAACTCCAACCCACCAATCGGCTCAACAATGTTGCATGCAAAAGCACACAAACATATAAAAAATAAGAAGCTAAAAGCATTTTAAAGCCAAAGGGTAGGTACTCAACGATCTTACCGAGACCAGAGCAACTGGAGTAAAATCAGCAAGAACACGATGACAGGGATAGAAGAAACGAATCGAGCTTCTAGGTTCTTTTAAGAAAAGATTTCCCCATAAACCTTCATAAACTCTTAAACCCCTGCCACCGTCGTGCAACCAAAGAGGTAAGCATAATGATCAACTGTAGATGGGTTAATCACCAGGCCTGCAGAGCGCTGTAAAATATCATGTTGGTAACCTTTCTTTTTAAATTTACAGATGGTTTTTACGAATAACTAGGAGAAATTAATGTTACCTTTTATCTTCTTAAGTTTGTAAATTAAATCTCCATAAAAAACCGGCTGTGAAATACCTTGTTGCAATAGTGATTTTAAACTGCACTTGTATTTATTAATTAGATCTGGGTATCGGCGGTAGAACTTGCAAAAGGTTTTCCTTAATTTGTGATAACGATAACCCTGTTTTAAACGTTTTTCTGTAATGCACAGATTACGTTCATTGAAATCAATCACATCGTTGCAAGCTCTTGAAAAGCGAACAAGCTGTGAGATATAAACCCCGTAAGATGTTGCAATAGGAACATCGCCGTCTAAACACGGAAAATTTACTATATTAAATTTAAAATCATCCCTTTTATCATATAATTTAGTAGTGACGTAACCATTTAGATCAAGAAAGTTTGCTTGCTTTACTGAAGTGTTCGCTTTATTAAGCTGTAAATCTTTAGGATACATCTTATTAACCAGTGATGGAAAATGGTTATTATCTGTATTTAATAAAGCATCAAGGTACCTTGAGGTGTTATTAAAAGCTGTTATAATATCATCTTGATGTTCGGTAGAAAGAGATAACATAAAGTCTCTTTCATAACAGTATAAAAACAGATCAGCAACAAGTGGTGCACAATTAGTACCCATTGGAATGCCTTTTACTTGTTTATAAATAGATGTACCAAATCTCAAATAAATATTATCCAATAAAAATGTGAGCGCCTGGATAAGGTCTTGACAGTTCCATGAAGTATAATTATCATAAGAACCATCTGTAAAGAAATTTATTCATTACAAGCAACAAATGTTTAATTTTCTCTAGCACAAGTTTTTCAATGAGACTGGTTAGCTTGTCTCTTATTAAATTATTATTCTCTTTATTTCCACAAAGTGATTAGCATGGCATACAAATATAGGAGAAGAAAAACATGCAATTATGTTACAAATGATGGTGATACATAAAGTGAAATGAAATGGTGAAATTGAGTTATACATCACATATATACAAGACAACAAAAAAGACACAGTGATCTATACAACAAATTATTAATTACCTCACAACATAACAACTCATAGAGGTTTGTACATAAGATATGTGCATCACAGCAGACCATACCTAGTGGTTTACATATCACATGCATGCCACATAAGAGAGCGGCGCAATATTGTATGCACATCAGATGTGAACCAAACAACAGAGCGACGCACTATTACCTGCACATCCCATAATTATGCACCAAATTACAGAGTGATGCAAACTTATCAGCACATCCCATATGTGCCTTAATAGCAATAAAGCGACATTATAAAATTTATTCACCACATATTTACAACTCAACAGAGATGCAAAATTGTCAGCACATCACATATGTGCCACACAACCAAGCGACAGAAAATTGTTTACGTATAACATTTTTACCAACAACGAGCAACGTAACATTGTCTGCACATTACATCTGTACCAACAACAAAGCGATGCAAATTTGGCTGATGGTTATAAAGCTGTGATCGGACATCAGTCCCAAACCCCAAGGACCAAACGCCCGGGATCCGAGACCGGTCACCATGTCCAGCCTTATCACTTTTGACATAAGTCTACACATAACATTTGTACCAACGCAAAAATGGTTTACACATGATATACGTACAGCACATCAATCTGCAAAATTGCTTACAATTCATTTGTTTACCAACAAACAAAACGACGCAGGTTGCATTTTACATGTCACAACAAAATTAAAAAGTGAGTTTTTCTGATTTCAATATTGTTTCAAGTTCGAATATGTAGTTTTAATACGAGTTAAAAGTGTCTATGATATATTGAATTGCAATTCTTAGGAAGTGCTTGTGAACATTGCGGTTAGTAATTGCTGAAATTCGTCGGCCAATAAGTTTTTGGAATTTTGTTTCATTATCATTACTGTTTAGTTCTATTGTGACAGACTGACCAAATATTACAGAGATCTTATGAAAAAATGAGATTGTTTTATCTCCTGTCGCTGGACATTCCAGAGCGCAGTGCTTCATTGCATCTTGTGAGATTATTCCGCATTTTGAACAAAGAAAACAATTATTTTGGTAAAATGGCTTATTTATCCACAGTCTGCTGATTTTATGTGCATTAAATAGACTTTTTGAATCGTTCGCGCACTCCCATATTATAGCATGCTCAATATTGGTATGCAGAAATTTAAATCTTTCGAAGTCATTATCTTTATTTAATCTTTCTGACCATTTAAGAGTTTCGTGGTTTCTTATTAAGTTTCTGCATGTTACTTTCCAAGCTTTTTTGTTTGGAAATACACCTGTCTGAATATAGTTAATTAAAACATGTGAAAGATTATATTTGTCAAGTATTCTTATAACATCAGGAATGAATCCTTTTTGCTGTTTAACTGAAGAACAAACATAAATTGATAGGCGCGCGTTGAAAACATGCGAAGTCAGTACTTGATCAGGTAAATGACATAAATTGCATAGAAATACTAGTTTTCGGTAATCGATTTCATAAACAATGTTTTTCCATCCAAGCATGCTTAAACACATGTCAGTTCTTGTTCTTATATGGAATTTTTGAATCTTTTTAGCGGCAAGTCTTTGAAATTTATCTAATTTATCATATTCAAATTGTTTTAAGTTACTCCAAAGTTCACAGCCATATAGTAGTTGTGGTATACATATTCTACTTACAAGTGAAGCTGACGTGATAGGATTTAGGTAAGTTGAGTTAATCTTTATAGATAACAGAGAGAAGAGGGAGGACTTTGCTTTCCGTGTAGCATTTTCAACTTTGTCGGTATCTGTAAGCTTATCATTTAAAAATATACCAAGATGTTTTGCTTGTCTCGTCTGGGCGATATTTTCAGAGCCGAGTTTAAATGTTAATGTCGGTTGTAGTCTAGAGCGCTTACCGAAAAGTAGTACCTGGCTTTTTGTAGGATTTATTACGTATCTATATTTTTGGGTATACCTATAAGTTATGTTTAGCATTGTTTGCAGATTTTCCGGTGAAATAGCCATAAGCGCAATGTCATCCGCTAGCGTAGTGTTTCCTGTCGATATGTTTAGAATATAAGTTCCACAGTGACTTTGTTCAAGTTTGTTTAAGAGATCATTTATAAAAAGTTTATAAATCCATGTGGACATTACCCCTCCTTGTCGGATGCCCTGTTGCACTTCAAGAATCCCCGATCGAATACCATTGGCCGATACACAACTTGACATACATGTATGGGCGTCAACTAAAAGTGCCCACATTTTACCCGTTATTCCTAACTTGTGGAGTTTTTGGAACACTCCATCAAGCCACACGGTATCGAAGGCTTGTTTTGTGTCGAGCATACAGAGATAGACTTTGCTATTTAATTCTATATTATAATATATTGATTCTTGTAAGTTAAAGGAGGCAGTAATAGCACCTGTGTGTTTTTGATATGCATTTTGCTGCCGATTTGGAAAATCTTTACAATTTTGGTCTACCCAGTTTGTTAATAATTCATGGATAAACTTTTCAAATAATTTAAAAATGCATGGTAAAAGTGTAATGGGTCTGTAATTTTTGGGATCCGCTCTTGACTTCCCATTATCTTTGTAAACAGGAATTATCATACCTAATTTGCATTTTTGTGGAAGTTTGCCTTGTTTTATTATACAGTTAAATAGAGTTGTGAGTGAATCGATAAGGGCATAACCACCATATTTAATATGTTCGTTACAAATATTGTCAAAAGAAGGTGCTTTATTGTTTTTTAAGGATTTTACATACTTATAAACCACATCCGCGCTAAGGTTTGGCAATATTACGGGGTTATCAGGTAATTGCCAGTTCACAGAATTGAGGTAAGTTACAAGGTTTTCAGTACGCAGTTTAAATTCCTCGTCGAAGTGCGGTTCGTTTAACGGCGAGTAAAGTTCTTTATAAAATTTTCGAAATTCCTCTGCAATTTTTAAAGGGTCACGTGATAAACCGTTTGTTGTTTCTATTTGGGTGCAGGTAAGTGATTTTCGCCCCTTCCTCATTTTAACTAGACCCCAAAATAATTTGTTGTCGCATTCGGCCGCTTCATTAAGCTGCGTTATGAATTTATTTTCTGTGATTTCAATTTCCCTCTTCTGAATTTGCACAAATTCGCTTTTGAGCATTTTATAGTGTTTAAAGGATTCGCTATTTACGCCACGCGGCCTGCCTAGGGCTAGCCACTCTCTGCGAGCCTGTCTTTGTTTTGTATGTGCCTCTTTAACCTCAGGGGTCCAGTACGGTTTCGTATGCTTGTTGTATCTGCTTTTCGGTAATGTTGCGTTCGCCGCTGATATGATTGCAAAAATGATGTCATCGTACATCCTATCAACGTCATCTTCACTTGAGTTTTTTAATAATAATAGTTCTGATAGTTTAGATTGGTATTCGTCGATATTTGATTGATTTACTTTGTGCCAAGCAAAACCTATATTGGACGGTGAGATGTTTATAAAGTCAAGGGGGATTTTTAAAACAGCCAATACTGGTAAATGGTCTGATACGTTGTATAGATCATCTTGTAATATTTCTGTTTTTTGAACCAATTCATGATCTGCAACATATATCACAATGTGATCTAAGCATTTTTCTGTTATACTAAACGTATAATTTGGCCCAGAACAGTTCGATGACTGAACAATAGACATCATTTCGTTTTGTTCTAGGAATCTCGTGAATGACTTGTCACGAAAAGATTTCGTTTGGTTTACAAATGGAGAATGGTTTACTTCTGCGTTCATGTCCCCAAGGGAGATAACAATGCCTGTATCGGAGTATGAACGGCAGACAGCTTCTAATGTATTTAGGCTTTCCGTGTATTTTTCATTTGGATAATTTGAGGATGGCATATAAATACAAAGAGCAAATATCTTAAGTTCGTTTTTGCATTGGATTTCGATGCCTATTATTCTATCATATTCTATCTCAGTCATTTTCCTTATAGAAAATTCTAACTCTTTTTTATATAAAATTGAGACTCCGCCTTTACCACATCTTAACCCTGCAAACATGTCAAAATTGCTATCACAGCTAGTGTAATGGTTATAACTCTTGTTTATGGAATCAAAAAAGTTTTTTGAATATTCAAATAGTTTGTGCTCTGTAATAAATGCAATATCGATATCCTGTTCATCTAATAAACAACTGAGTGATGCCGCCGAGGACATAACACCCCTCACGTTCCATGTGACAAGTCGGATGCTTTCTCTAGTATACTGTTTTAGATTTCTGTTAATGCTGTTACACATATTTGTTATTCTATATCAACGTTTTCGCAGTTTTCCACATAATTATTGTTAGATATATTCTCGTATGAATAGTTTCTCCTATGATTCCAGTCATTTTTGGACATCCATCGGCTGCATCTCATAAATCGGGGCCAAAAATGTGTGTCTTCAATAATGTAGTCTTCATGGTAAGGGATTGTCACTTTTGCACATATGTTTCCTCTTCTACTTTCGAAGAGAGATAATTCTACCGGGTTGACTCCACGGTCTGTTAAGTACTCTTCTAGTCCGTATTCCGTAGACTCCCGGTGAATGCCACCAATATAGTACCTTTTGACACGTCCTGTATAATGACCTTTAAATACTTTAGCAGATTCCGACCAAGATTGTAAATTTTTCCAATTATTGTTTAACTGTTTATCGTTTCCCTTATTCGCCTTTTCATTTTGCCTTGTTACTCTATTGTTTGTTATTACCGTTTCGATTTTGCTACCCGCATCATGTTTATGCGATGATAATTCTTCCGAAGTTTGTGATTTGGAGTGGTCAGTTTGTGTGTTCCTAATTGAATTGTCTGCCCTTGACCAGCGTTTGGTAACAGGGTCTTGGATCATCAGTGGCGATTTGTCATTTGCTGGTTCAAGGTTATCTACCAGAGATTTCGTTTGTCGGGTTTTCACTACTTCTGCATATGTTAGTACTTCTTTTTGTGAGTGATATTTTCTAAAGCAGGACTGGTCGATGTTTTTCTTCTTCGCGCCGGTTTCTGGTGCGAGATTCTCTGATCGTTCGTCGCAGTCTTTTTTCCTGTGTGTGGCCGACTCGTTATTTTGTTGACTATATGGTACCGTCTCAGTTCTTGTCAAATTTATTGACTGGTTTTCATCTGTTTTCATTATTTGTTCATATGTAGTTCTATCGCGTTCTTCTCTCTGTGCTATGACGGAATTCATATCAGTTATTCTAACGTTCATGGCAATTACTCGGTCTGTAATATTACTCACAGTTTCATGAACATTTTTGTTGCATATATCTATTTTCTCATTAAGCATTATATTTTCATTGGTGAGACGTTGGTTTTCGCACTCAAGAAGTTTGATTTTTTCACTAAGTTTACACTGTTCTCCTTTCATTTCTGAATACTTTTTATTTAGGTCAATCATATTTGTGAGTACTTTGCTCAGTTCTAACTGAAATTCTGTCGAGTTGTTTCTTGTTGGTGTGCTGTCAGTGTTGGCTTTGTTTTGGTCGCTATCGCCCTGTGGTTTAGTTTTAGTGAACAATCCTTCGAATTCAGCATCTCGCTCACCTTTTATAAAAGAGTCTATGACATAACAGTCGTTTGCCAGTTTAACGCTCATTGGTTCTTTTCTCGACCCTCTTCGAGTTACTATCTTGCCGGTCGGACAACCTTCTATTGTTCGTGCTCTACGGAGAAGCAGGTCTCTGTATGAGGATATATCAGTTTCGGATTCATGTGTAAGCCTCAGTAGTTTGCTTACATACAATTCTCTAGGGAGGTTAAGTAAGTCTCTGTCCAGCACACAGCTGAATTGTGTTCCAGGTATCTGTGACGTGAATTCCGGTGATAGTTTTGTAATATTCGGGTTGTTTATGTCTGCATTAATCTGTTTTATAAACGTTTGTTCAGGGCTATTGTAAACTTTGTATGCAATATAGGGGTCATAATTATAGTATCCATTACCATCTGCCGTATGCCGTAATCCGTATGCCGGTTGCAGTGTATGGTAGGTATTTTCGTAATTTGTAACTATCGGACTGCATCGTGCTGTTGGGCTATTAAACGTCTTAGGGCCGTTTGGCGAACAGAAGCTATTCATGTTGTCCGTTATTACTGAACACATTCTCTTTCACCACATCATATACACAATATACACATATATGGATTGATAGATTTACTGTTACAGTATTCATACGTATAGATCAGTGATCGATGATCAGTAGTCTCAGTTCAACAACAATAGCTCTTTACTGGTCTTGGTGATGACCACCTCGGTAGCTTATCGCATGAGCGAATATCACTACTATGGTAGGGGTGTATTTCTGGCTATTGTTATCCCTATTGTTTTGAGAAAAAAGTTAATATACCTTCAGTCTCTTGTAACTCCAACAATGTTTTTCCACTATCGTTTAGTCCCACCAATTTGGAACATAGTGATACACTTTTTAAAATATTTAAGCAGTTTTATCCGTTAAAAAATCCACTTTTTCTGAGAGCACAAAATATCACGTCCGATCACACGTTATCGACACAAAAAAAAAAAAAAAAAAAAAAAAAGAGTTGAAAAATCATAAGTAGACAAACAGAATGCCTGAAAATTATTTGATTTGAGCTTCTTCAAAACGTCATTTGAATTTTTATAGACCAAAATAAATTTTTGCCAGTGGTTTCAAATTTTTTTTCGCAATACCTAATTACATGTTCTTTTATAGCTGTAAGATAAGATGTTAAGAGCACGGATAATTTTGTTGTTGTACAAAAACTAGAGTTTGCAATAAATCTTGCTTTGTACGGTGTTTTGTGCATTTTAGGCAACCCGTACATAGTAGGTACTTTGTCTTGTTTCGGCTCAACACTGATTCTAAAACTTTGTAATTTGTAGAGTGTGTGCATTAACACTATCACTCTCAGATGACGAAGTCAGTGTATAAGCATTAGTGCTATTAAGCTTTTCAGTTTGAACATTAATATAGTGTATACGTCACACTATAATTACATAATTTTCGGCCTTATCAGCAGGTGTTAAAACAAATCTGTTGTGAACATCTTGAATACCCTTTTCAAATGACGAAAGTTAAAACGAGGTCGAGGTGGTAATAAAGCTATGTTTCTTTAATGGAAGGATATACGAGTGTCAATTATTTTGAATATTTGTTTTTTCCAGTTTGAAAGAGCATTAGGCTCAGCATGTTCTTGTTTACACCATTTATTGCAATAAGGGTTTAGAGACTCTGCAATTTCCGCGCGACAGGTATTAAAGTCGATGTCTGATGGAATTCTATGTTTCGGACCTTTTGAAATTAAATTGCGGATTCTAAAGTCTTTAATAACATTTAGATCCCCTGTTACGATGTGACCGGCAGGTTGATAGCAAAATGTTGAATTGGAACAGTCTCATGATATTGGTGTATTCTCAACAATCTGTAAATCCGAGGAGTTTACAGACTGTAAATCCGATGTGTTTACAGACTTGTTAACAACAATCTGTAAATCTGATGTGTTTACAGACTTGTTAACAACTAAGATGACATTAAAACCACCGCGTGTATTAATCGCGTGAAAAAATAAATATGGATGAAAAGGGAACAACACTTATGCAAATATTGCAGTCTCGGTTTGATTGAGTCTGTTCATGGGCAGTAATGGAAAAGCATACTTGTGCCCACGCCGCCTAGCCCTGGATTGAGCGCAACTCAATATTTCACAAATAACAGTACAAAGTCGATCCATCCCATTCGATGGTATGCATATGGCGGTGTACATGGAACCATCAATGCGGTATTTTCAGATTAATACCATTAAATGTTCAGCGGCGTAAAATAGTGGGTTTGTCCTAAGCCAGAAAACAATGGGCGGGACTAAACAGAATAGAATATTGACAGGGGATCTGAGAATTCCTGCACATCACAGACAACGCCAAAGGTAAAATGTAAACGAATCTATATTGGCTGTGATATTAAAACCACCCTCCTTTTAACTGGGAAAAATATTAAAACAAAATAAATTAAGAGTACTTTTAACATAGTACAGAAGAATTGTGCTCAACGACCTATGTACAGGGATACTTTAAAGCCGCCAAAAGACGCAGACAACTTTACTGCGATATTGAAATAGATGAAAATGGAACTTTGAAAAAGGCGCGAGAATATGCGAAGGAGAAATAATATTGTAATGAATGCTATAATATATGTCTTAATAAGAACTGTTCAATATTTTTTCTGGCGAATAATTCATATTTCGAGCGGGTATAAAGTGTTTTTTTAGGTCTTATTTGAAATAAAATGGGTCTGTACATTTCGAGAATCTATCAATCATTGCCATTCGGTCATTCACCTCATTGTTAGAAATTGAATACTAAAGGCATACTGAATAACAACACGATCTCACGACCAAGAATCAGAATCATAAATATGATGAATAACAGCTGGCACAAATCCTTTCACAATCAATTGTTAATATTACAAGATAAAGTATTGACCTTAGAAGAGAAAATTTCGGCGAACTGGGAATGAAGCTTACCGGTAAATCGAAATATTTACAGTGAAATATTGCATATTTAGTACTTTTGATTTTTTTTAATCATTTGCGTTTAAGTGTTTTGGATGTGTAAAGATGTCAAGGGTACTATTGAAATAATTTTTCGAGAAAGCTTAAATCACAAATGATTCAACAAAAAGAGGACCTGAGAGGTGAACCTTCGGAACGGTCAGTGACAAGACTTATTGGGTAAAACAATGATGAAGGATGCAAAGCCTAACACTTTTCCCACGAGCTTCTTATATATACAAACATGTACAAATTTCCACGATGAAATAACTCCAACCGACCGAACTACTCAACAGAGTTGAATGCAACAGCACACAAATAAACAAATCTAAAGTAGCTAATGTCACAGTCAAGTACATTTATGTGTAATCGATGACTATAATGATACCAAAACACCACGTTATATCAGCAAGAACATAATGAAAAAAAAAATTAAAAACACTCGTCGAGTTTCAACGTTTTCAAGATTTTCATAAACACGTTCATAAAATCTTAAAGCCAAGCCGCCGAAAGACAATATGATTCAAACAAAATCAATACTGCTACAAGCATACAGATTTATTAAAATGGCTTAGTAGCCAACAATGCCGTTGCACTGTTAGTTATCGTGTTGTAGCTATTATTTTTTAGGTTAAATGCTTTTTTAACAATTCAGTGTAGAGATTATATTAACTTTTATTTCCTTCAATTTGTAAATCAGATAAAACACTGAGTAAGAAAAACCTAGTCGCAGTATTGATTTTTACCAAGGCGGTTACACCAAGAGTTCTCTTTTTCGTTAATAGTTATGTCTTATTTGAATTTGATATTCTTATAAACACATGCTCTCTTTCCACTCTACTTTTTCGCTGTGTGGGGAGGCTTTGTTTTCTGAGTGAGGCGATTCCTGATATACATATATTTAATTTTTTAATCCATGCAGCAGCTGTCTTAAAATTCTCTTTGTAAATTCTAAAGTCTACCATTGCTGTTTTCAGCAACGTCCTTTGAAGGTCTCTTTGCAAGGGGTTGTTTATGTTTTTAAAAGTACTCCAAAAAATAATGAGTTGTGCTCTGCTTGGGACTATGCGACATGTGCAGTTATTTCCATTTCCATAATGTGTCAAAAGTGTATTTGTTATGTTAAAATCTGGCAGAAACCATTCTTCTCAAGCTTGATGCGCTGTTAAGTATACTAAACCAAAAGTATGCATAATAACATATGACAAGTAAGATGTTTTAATAATATAGACATGAGTTATACAACATTAGTATACAAAAAGATTATTAACGAACATGTATAATAAAAGCCAAACATTTATAACATAAACAACTATGTTTTAATAAAATAAATTGACTAAGCTAAGTAAGCTTAATTAATTTTATTTTCGCGAAAGCAAATATTTCAGAAATGACATCTCTAAACGAAAAAGAGAAACTACAATTAAACCTCCTAATGTGGTCAATCTTAAAGTTTATTCGCCTCGCTGAACATGGAATGGTATTAATCTGAAAATATCGCATTAAAGGTTCTATAATCACCGCAATATGCATACCATCAATTGGGATGGATTTTAATTGGTGTTCATTGGTGTAAGTAATGAGTTGCGCTCTACCCGGGGCTAGGCGGCGTGGACGATTCCTCAACTGCCAAAGAACAGACAATAGTTTCATATTTGTCGTGTTCGGTGGCTTTCTAAGTTCCGTTTTCAATAATTTTAAAGATTTAACAAGAATCTGGGCATACCAACATATCTAACGACATGAAACGATACCTTTAAATGAACATGCAAAAGTGGCGTCCAAGTGGAATGCACACGTACCGTATTACTTGTAAAACATCAGCCGTCAACATGCGCTTATTCAGAAGACAGTTAACGCGTTTTTCCAGTCTTGTTCTCTGTCATCAGGAACATTAAACCCTCTTTATGAAGACAAAAGAAAACTGTTAAACTGTTTCTGTTTTCTTAGTCAGAAAAAATAGCAATAGTGCATTTATTTCATAAATAGCTTAGTGACCCAATATGAGATTTCCTAAATTGATTAAATCGTACTTGCATGTATCGAGAATAAGATTTGATGTATAAAATGTCAGGACAGTGGGCTTCAAGGCGGGCGGAAAAAGTAATGTTAATTACTTTAGCCCAATCAATATGGACACAAGTTAACATCCATCTCATTCATCATGGTATAGACACGACCGTGAACATTGAAAATTAACCTTTACTACTGGATTACTAATAAACACCATTCCATGAACAACGGCCCTTATATAAAATATATGATCTTCATCGCCGACGTCTTTCTCATTCTCAAAATAATAAAATAATCCTCCAACAAATCATTATTGTAGACATAATAATTAACAAGTTTCATAAACTTTACACCTAATGAGATTGAACATTATTTGAAGAGCAAGGTTTGGACGGGAAACGAGAATTACAACAAAGATAAATGCATTTTCTGTATTAATATTATTTATATTTACACCTATATATTTATATAATTTTGACCAATGACAGGTAAATATCAATATATTCAACTGCTCAATAACACTTTTTTGAAACAATATATTACAATAAGCAAAAAAATGCTGTTGAGTAATTATCTTTTGTTTTTGGAACTGCTAAAATATCATAAACGTGTGTTGGAAGAATCATGGGAATTTTGTCTATGCGCTGTTATTTAGTAATGTGCTCATTTGAAATCCGCAATTTTCATACCAGAAATATTGCTACCAGCCAGTTGTGTCAAGTTTTCCACAAAGACATATTTACAGGGAGATGCTTTTTTGATAATAGGAGATAAGCGATAAATAATGTTCGTACTTGACCTTCCTAAATGAGCATGTCTAATAAACTGCGATAAATATTTTAAATCCAGAAACTTCATAGTTTAATTTACTAAATTTCCAATTTAACTGAGAAGAATGACTCCGAAAAAGATGAAACATGCATATCAGAAATGACCAGAAGTCGCACCCTCTTTAAACAGCCAAAAGGCAGAAAGAAAAGGTTAAAGTGATTAATTAACTAAACAATTTCAATAAGACACCACAAACAACGAAACGATAAGACTTGGAGGAACTGCCTTGGAATCGTCGTTTTATTTTTTTAATTTAAAATAATAATGAGTCAGCTTCAGAACGAAAGAATATTCATAATCATTATCATTATCATAATAATAATTCATATTCTTTCCTTAACAAGCTTGTTAGTTAAGCGCCTTCTCGGAGGATTTGTAACACGAAGATTAAATAATAAAATATTGCGTCGTTTGCTATTGAATATGAGGAATCATTAATTTCTATTCTGATATAGCCTTGCTAGGAAATTAGGTCATATTAACTCGTATGAAAATAGTTTGGTTTGATATTCTGCTGATGCCGGATTTAAAGATTACATCAATAAATATGACAGCATTGTTGCAGTGATGAAATAGAAGTTATTGATTTCGACGTAAAAAGAACTGTTCGTGCCCACGTGGGACAATGTTCTCATTGGTTGGAGTCTTACATGTATTTGAAATGACACTGTGTAACAACAATAATAGTGACTGATAGTCGATTAATATTCATGATAATTTAAATAACAGACCTTTGTTTACATTAAAACTACTAAACAATGTGTGATTTTCAGTCATAAACGAACATGTAAACATGAAACCCTCGTATAGTTGATAAACGTTGTACAAGACGTACGACTGACTTTGACGTCCACAAAGGAAATGCATATCACAAATACGCTAAGTCAAATTCATCACATTATTAAAAAAACATCTTAAAGTTAATAAAGAAAAGCTGCCAATAGCATATTCTAAAGCGTTCCGCATGCTTTTAGGTGATAAACCCATTTAAGCCGATTTTATTGCTTACCTTGCTTGTTACAGCACGGTTGCAGGAGATTGGGATTTCGTAAAGGTCTATAAAGATATTGAATCTAAATTCGTGAGAAATGGTTAAAAGGGAATTCCAAAAAAAACAACAAAAGGGTTCTTTCTGTAAAAATAGATGGAAAGAGAACTTTGAAAGCCACCGAACACGACAAATATGAAATATTATTGCCCATGCCGCCTAGCCCCGGATTGAGCGCAACTCAGTATTTACACAAATAAACAGAACAATTTATATCCATCCCAAACGATGGTATGCTTACGACGGTGATAATGGAACCTTCAATGCGGTACTTTTATATTAATGCCATACCATGTTCCGCGGTGTATGGTCCCCAGTAAAAGAATGGTTTTGGCCCTAAACGAGAAAACAATGGGCGGAACTAAACATAATGGAATTTTGGCAGGAGATCTGAATATATAAATCCTGCATATCACAAAGGTCAATAACATTCAATCTAAAATGATTTATTTAAAACAACTGTTAATTACTACATTAAGTCGTCAGAGTCTCAATTATTGTAAGAGGAATACAAAGAAAACATAGTAACATGATCATGCTGTTGGTCATTAAAATGCCGGCGTAGCCCACACATAAAATATTAGTTCAATGAACCAAAAGTATTCCTAATCGTTTGGTTTGTAGTGTGTATAAAGAGCAGCATTCATATTTTTATATGCATTAAATGCCATTGAAGGAGGCATCTGATTTGAATTTGTCTTCTTAGATATTGCAATATAAACTAATCAACATTGACAGAGTATGTGATTTGCAGTTCCAAAGGACATACAGAATAAATTAACGTCATTCTAATTTTATCATTTGATTGATCAGGATGTACTTGAGCTCACATGAAAACACATATAATTATGGTGAAAAGATAATAATTTTAAAGACTCTAGTGAACTGATCAGGAGTCTGAAAATCGACAGTGAACATGACAATGACAAGAAAGTGACACCTTTGACTGTGGAAGACTGGGGGGAGATAGCACGGTACGAGACCTAAAGACCACGGTATTATTATATTTCCGTGTCAATCCGTTGGTTGCTAAATTGGCTATACGATGCAGTGTTAATGACAATTTCAAAAATACGAAGAAAAACCAAATTGTATGTGTGAATGATTTGCTTATACCTTTGAATACTACCATCAATTCAGCATATCTTTTCATTAATACAAATTGCAGACCAGCGTTTTTCTTGTTTACTAGTATAAACTGTTTATGATTCAAATTGAGACACTCCTCCTCGTTCGACCATCGATTAACTGTCCACAAGGTCTAACATTATCTTCAGCTGCTGTTGATATAGGGAAAACGATATTACAAGGAGGAATTGCTTACATAGAGTATCTACTTATGAAAATCTACAATGACAATAATGAAAAATCAGTTACATTTATGAAATTTTGCGTGCTCTTGAAACACATGACTTAAAGAGGAAGTACATTTGTCGCGTTTTCAACATTATTGTTTATATTTTATAATTACGCGAGAATATGTAACCACAAGTGGCTGCAGCGATGTCTGTTTTGTATTGCGATCTTATTTTGTTAATTGTTCTTACCAAAAAACAATATAAGTGTACGTGCCGGATATGTCTCACTGCTTATTGCCAAATCACACACATACACGCACGCACGCACGCACGCACGCACGCACTCACGCACGCACGCACGCACTCACTCACGCACGCACGCACGCACACAATACTTACACATAGTAAGTCTGCATCGTTGGTCCTAAAATATCATGAATAGCGACATCCATCAGACACAACCTCCCTACACTGACATCAAATAGAGATAAACATGAGCATTGGATATCAAATAATGCTAAGCAAAATGGACGAAAACATAACCAAAATAATGTGGTTTAATTACACGGCCTCTCAAGGCCGTGTATTATTGATATAACGAATTGAGATGTAACATGGAGGAGCACGTGACTGTTTAGGCTATAGACCACTAAATGAAATCCTATAGACTCCCACATGCCACTGTTATGCAGCCAAAATCATCTCCTCCGCGGTCCCAGTGTTAAAATCGCTCTTGATGGCGCGTGTGATGTCTCTTTAGAATGATTTTTCGATTAAGACAAACGTTGCCCAAATAGTAAAATCATAATTCGACCCTGATTAGAATAAACAATAATCGTGGGTTGAGCGTAATAGGGTTGTAACTCCCCTTTTTGAAAAATGACTTTTTTGCATAATATGGCTCATTTTATATTAATACATTGTACATAATATGATTAAAGAAAAATGTTTAAAAAAACAACAACTAAATATTGCAAATAAGACCTAAGGCTTAATCTCATATTGAATACATTTTGTGTGCAATACGGTTGTAACTCAAATTAAAACCATGTTGCACAAAAAGGCATTGACTTAACTTGGATGAGTTGTAAGTGGAATAGAGATGTAACTCAGTCTTTATATGCACATAATTTATAAAATATAAAATATAAGCATGAATTCAAATTGTCATTACTGGGGTTTGATTAACAAAAGTCCCCTTACCAGTTACCATGAACTATGAATGGCTTAAAACCATAATATTTTGAATATATAGTTGTATTCAAAGATCTCTTTTGCAATAAAAAATCATTGTTCTCATTTATGTCAAATTTTAAGTGGAAAACGGTTGTAAGTCATATATTTATAAATATCTCTTTTTGGAAATTATTTTTTAACATTTCTTCTTAATACGTTTACATGTATATAAACAGAAAAGAATAAACATTCAAATATGAGAATAACAAATTAGTTTTTTTGTTAATACTGAAAACTTTTCAAAAAAGTGACTTACAACCGTGATGCGCTCAACCCACCCACGATATATGCGTTGAGTAGTTTCCCTGATTTTCTCATTTCCCCTTACCAAGTTAGATAACGATGACTCAAACAACCAATAATCAAATAGACATAGTACACATTTCAAACAGGTTTATAAATAGTTAAAATGGAATGGTTTGACACAAACAGCTCGCTTTTTAGGCCGTGTACTCCTTTTGCTGCATTAGCAGCAATTTTTTACTTGTTCATTTATGTTTTAAAGGGTACATAATGAGTCATCTGTATAACAAGATTATTCAAAATCATCAGATATTTTTACTTGGCTTGTTTGCTCTTTAAGCGCCTTCTCGGAGAATTTCTGCAAGAAAATGTTTTTTGGCTATCTTGTTTTCCTAAGTAAGTACTGCATCGTTTGTTGTTGCATACGAGAAATCATTGACTGCAATTTTATCCATTCTGTTACAGCTTTTCTTTTAAATTAGATTTTATTG
Source organism: Corbicula japonica (assembly GCA_038501625.1). Taxonomy (NCBI): domain Eukaryota; kingdom Metazoa; phylum Mollusca; class Bivalvia; order Venerida; family Cyrenidae; genus Corbicula; species Corbicula japonica. The sequence continues at coordinate 10,818,430 of JAZAYU010000004.1, read as the reverse complement.
ACCAACTCATTATATGAAAATGGTTTGGTTTTATAGACTGCATCAATAACTATGATAGCATTATTTCCGAGATGAAATAAAGATAATGGATCAAAGGCGTAAATAGAATATTACGTATCAACAGGAGACATTTTTTTCATTGCTTGGATTCTTAAAGATAAGTGTTATGACTCATTGGGTAACAGCAATAATAGTGACTATTGTCGTCACAACAGTAAGCCGATTTATAATAATAATTTTTAAAAAAAAAACTCCAGTCTATTCCGGTCTAATTTACATTAAAACTACTAAAATATCCCTTTCAGCCATTTAAAACATGAAAACATGAAATCCTTAAGGTGTGTGAAGTTGGCAATGAGTAATTAGTAGGGAATTGGATATTCAATATCCAGCTGAAATCGAATCCACTGCCAGCAGTGAGCTGGGTATTCGCTTTACACACAGCGAATACCCTAATGAGATCGAATCCACAGCCAGCTGTGAGTTGGGTATTCGTTCTACACTGACAGCGAATACCCTAATGAGATCGAATCCACAGCCAGCTGTGAGTTGGGTATTCGCTCTACACTAACAGCGAATAACCTAATGAGATCGAATCCACAGCCAGCAGTGAGTTGGGTATTCGCTTTACACACACAGCGAATACCCTAATGAGATCGAAACCACAGCCAGCTGTGAGTTGTGTATTCGTTCTACACTGACAGCGAATACCCTAATGAGATCGAATCCAAAGCCAGCTGTGAGTTGGGTATTCGCTCTACACTGACAGCGAATAGCCTAATGAGATCGAATCCACAGCCAGCAGTGAGTTGGGTATTCGCTTTACACACACAGCGAATACCCTAATGAGATCGAATCCACAGCCAGCAGTGAGTTTGGTATTCGCTTTACACAAACAGCGAATACCCTAATGAGATCGAATCCACTGCCAGCTGTGAGTTGGGTATTCGCTTTACACAAACAGCGAATACCCTAATGAGATCGAATTCACAGATAGCTGTGATTTGGGTATTCGTTCTACACTGACAGCGAATACCCTAATGAGATCGAATCCACAGCAAGCAGTGAGTTGGGTATTCGTTCTACACACACAGCGAATACCCTAATGAGATCGAATCCACAGCCAGCAGTGAGTTGGTTATTCGTTCTACACTGAAAGCGAATACCCTAATGAGATCGAATCCACAGCCAGCTGTGAGTTGGGTATTCGTTCGACTCACACAGCGAATACCCTAATGAGATCGAATCCACAGCCGGCAGTGAGTTGGGTATTCGCTCTATACTAACAGCGAATACCCTAATGAGATCGAATCCACAGCCAGCAGTGAGTTGGGTATTCGCTTTACACACACAGCGAATACCCTACTGAGATCGAATCCACAACCAGCTGTGAGTTGGGTATTCGTTCTACACTGACAGCGAATACCCTAATGAGATCATATCCACAGCCAGCTGTGAGTTGGTGTTCGCTCTACACTGACAGCGAATAGCCTAATGAGATCGAATCCACAGCCAGCAGTGAGTTTGGTATTCGCTTTACACACACAATGAATACCCTAATGAGATCGAATCCACAGCCAGCAGTGAGTTGGATATTCGCTTTACACAAACAGCGAATACCCTAATGAGATCGAATCCACTGCCAGCTGTGAGTTGGGTATTCGCTTCGCACAAACAGCGAATACCCTAATGAGATCGAATCCACAGCCAGCTGTGAGTTGGGTATTCGTTCTACACTGGCAGCGAATAGCCTAATGAGATCGAATCCACAGCCAGCTGTGAGTTGGGTATTCGTTCTACACACACAGCGAATACCCTAATGAGATCGAATCCACAGCCAGCAGTGAGTTGGGTATTCGTTCTACACTGACAGCGAATACCCTAATGAGATCGAATCCACAGCCAGCTGTGAGTTGGGTATTCGTTCTACACACACAGCGAATACCCTAATGAGATCGAATCCACAGCCAGCAGTGAGTTGGGTATTCGCTTTACACAAACAGCGTATACCCTAATGAGATCGAATCCACAGCCAGCTGTGAGTTGGGTATTCGTTCTACCCTGACAGCGAATACCCTAATGAGATCGAATCCACAGCCATCTGTGAGTTGGGTATTCGTTCTACACTGACAGCGAATACCCTAATTAGATCGAATCCACAGCCAGCAGTGAGTTGGGTATTCGTTCTACAATGACAGCGAATACCCTAATGAGATCGAATCCACTGCCAGCAGTGAGTTGGGTATTCGCTTTACACACACAGCGAATATCCTAATGAGATCGAATCCACAGCCAGCTGTGAGTTGGGTATTCGCTTTACACAAACAGCGAATACCCTAATGAGATCGAGTTGGATATTCGCTTTACACAAACGCCAAATACCCTATGGATGTGGTCCGGAATAAACTGTGATGGGGTGATCCGGAACTGTTTTTTTTATGTTGTAGTGTATTTTCACGTCATTTCTTTATTTACTTACTCTTATTTTTAGTGACTAATTTGTACCTTTACTCCGAATGGAAGTGACTGTTTTTTTTAAGCATTTTGAAGGAATATCTTGCTGTTGCTTAAGAAGGGCTAATTTTACTTTGAAAATTGTTGGTTAACTTTTAGTGACCGGAAATTAACCGGGGTTATTTTTTTGGACTCGGGAAGTTATATCCAGGCGATAACCGCAAGTGATCCGGAATAGACCATGTTGGGGTGATCCGGAACTAACCATTTTTAGTATTTTTATTGAAATAAACGCAATGAGCAGCAGTGAGTTTGTGCAATGAATTGGGTATTCGCTTTAAACTCACAGCCAATACCGTAATGAGACCGAATCCACTGACAGCAGTGAGTTGGGTATTCAATTTACACAAAAGGGGAATACCAAAAGTGAGATCAAATCCAGTGCCATTAGTGAGTTGGGTATTCGTACTTCACTGACAGCGAATACCCTATTGAGATCGAATCCACTGACAGCTGTGAGCTGGATATTCGTTCTACACTGTCAGCGAATACCCTAATGAGATTGAATCCACTGCCAGCGGAGAGTTGGGTATTCGCTCTACACATACAGCGAATACCCTAATGAGTTTTGAGCGAATACCCTACTCCTTGAAGAAACACACTGCAATGCTGCTCATTGCGTTTATTTCAATAAAAATACTAAAAATGGGTAGTTCCGGATCACCCCAACGTGGTCTATTCCGAATCACTTCCGGTTATCGCCTGGAAATAACTTCCAGAGTCCAAAAAATAAGTCTGAATAATTTCCGGTCACTTAAAGTTAACCAAGAATTTTCGAAGTAAAATTCTGTTTCCTTAAGCAACTGCAAGATATTTATTCAAAATGGTTAAAAAAAACAGTCACATCCATTCGGAGTAAAGGTACAAATAAGTTACTAAAAATAAGAGTAAGTAAATAAAGAAATGACGTGAAAATACACTACATCATCAAACATGGCAGATCCGGATCACCCTATGATAGTTTATTCCGGACCACTTCCATAGGGTATTCGCTGTTTGTGTAAAGCGAATACCCAACTCACAGCTGGCAGTGGATTCGATCTCATTAGGGTATTCGCTGTTTGTGTAAAGCGAATACCCAACTCACTGCTGGCTGTGGATTCGATCTCATTAGGGTATTCGCTGTGTGTGTAAAGCGAATACCCAACTCACTGCTGGCTGTGGATTCGATCTCATTAGGGTATTCGCTGTCAGTGTAGATCGAATACCCAACTCACAGCTGGCTGTGGATTCGATCTCATCAGGGTATTCGCTGTCAGTGTAGAACGAAAACCCAACTCACAGCTGGCTGTGGATTCGATCTCATTAGGGTATTCGCTGTCAGTGTAGAACGAATACCCAACTCACAGCTGGCTGTGGATTCGATCTCATTAGGGTATTCGCTGTGTGTGTAAAGCGAATACCCAACTCACTGCTGGCAGTGGATTAGATCTCATTAGGGTATTCGCTATCAGTGTAGAACGAATACCCATCTCACAGCTGGCTGTGGATTCGATCTTATTAGGGTATTCGCTGTCAGTGTAGAACGAATACCCAACTCACAGCTGGCTGTGGATTCGATCTTATTAGGGTATTCGCTGTCAGTGTAGAACGAATACCCAACTCACAGCTGGCTGTGGATTCGATCTCATTAGGGTATTCGCTTTCAGTGTAGAACGAATACCCAACTCACAGCTGGCTGTGGATTCGATCTCATTAGGGTATTCGCTGTCAGTTTAGAACGAATTCCCAACTCACTGCTGGCTGTGGATTCGATCTCATTAGGGTATTCGCTGTTTGCGCAAGGCGAATACCCAACTCACAGCTGGCTGTGGATTCGATCTCATTAGGGTATTCGCTGTTTGTGTAAAGCGAATACCCAACTCACAGCTGGCTGTGGATTCGATTTTATTAGGGTATGCGCTGTGTGTGTAAAGCGAATATCCAACTCACTGCTGGCTGTGGATTCGATCTCATTAGGGTATTCGCTGTGTGTGTAGAACGAATACCCAACTCACAGCTGGCTGTGGATTCGATCTCATTAGGGTATTCGCTGTCAGTGTAGAACGAAAACCCAACTCACAGCTGGCTGTGGATTCGATCTCATTACGGTATTCGCTGTCAGTGTCGAACGAATACCCAACTCACAGCTGGCTGTGGATTCGATCTCATTATGGTATTCGCTGTTTGTGCAAAGCGAATACCCAACTCACAGCTGGCAGTGGATTTGATCTCATTAGGGTATTCGCTGTTTATGTAAAGCGAATAACCAACTCACTGCTGGCTGTGGATTCGATCTCATTAGGGTATTCGCTGTCAGTGTAGAGCGAATACCCAACTCACAGCTGGCTGTGGATTCGATCTCATTAGGGTATTCGCCGTCAGTGTAGAACGAATACCCAACTCACAGCTGGCTGTGGATTCGATCTCATTAGGGTATTCGCTGTGTGTGTAAAGCGAATACCCAACTCACAGCTGGCTGTGGGTTCGATCTCATTAGGGTATTCGCTGTTATTGTAGAGCGAATACCCAACTCACAGCTGGCTGTGGATTCGATCTCATTAGGGTATTCGCTGTCAGTGTAGAACGAATACCCAACTCACAGCTGGCTGTGGATTCGATCTCATTAGGGTATTCGCTGTGTGTGTAAAGCGAATACCCAACTCACTGCTGGCAGTGGATTCGATTGCAGCTGGATATTGAATATCCAATTCCCTACTCATTACTCATTGCCACCTTCACACACCTAAATCCTTATACATGTATAGTGGTAGCTAAACTTGTTATACGAGGGTGTTGGAAGAATAAAGTAAGAACTTTTTAGTAAGTTTTAGTGCTGGAATGGTGTAATCACACTCTAGCCTATAATAGAAAAGAATGTTTTGCGTGTGAAAATTGTCACCTAAGGTCACCGTGAGTGTAGCGTTTATCACCGTATGGGAAGCGTATGAGTAACGTCTGCATAACGTATGTGAGCTAATGAGTAACGTTTGAGTAGTGCATGCATAGCGCTCCCTTTCGTCTGTGGACTTTCCAATTTATTTAATTTCCGAACTGGACTCGAGTCAATGCAAGCTTCAGACCGGGCTCCAGGGAAGGTTTATACCTAGTATGCTTTTTGGTGATCCATGGATTCACCCCTTGAAGCAGCTAATTATTAATCTTATTCTCACATTATTTATAAAACATCTGAAGTTGGGAAAGAAAGAATACCAACACGTTAAAAGGTTAAAAAAGAGCGCTCTGCATGCGTGGTGTTAAACTCATTTAGAGTCGATTGATTTTCATACCTTGCTTGTTACAAGACAGTTGCAGAGGATTGAAAGTATCTTTATAAACCGTTACGAACTCGTAAGAGCTTAAATCATAAAACCGTAATTTTAGTGAATCAAATTTAATCCTTTATTTCAGATACATGTGTAAGGATTTATCGATGCCATCTAATGTGAATTTAAATTGGTAACTTCTTGTTCACAAACAATATGTCGAATCTAAAAGCGAACAATGTAGATTCCGATCATAAGGCAGAGATGTGCCGGCTGATCTGGATCTTTAGTCTTCACCCATGGGTTAACTGCAAGTGTGAGGTCGGTGTACATTATTTAAAATTCCAGCTCCATTTTTCCACTGATTATTACAGGACGATGACTCTTCAGGTTTTTTATGTTTGTGGTGTACATGCATCTTTTTGTAATATTAGGATCTCTCCTATTTTACTGCAAAACCAAAAATTAAGATTTTGGAGAAACATTTATATAAATTACAAAATTTAAGCTTAGGCTGTTATTTAATTCGCCTCATTAAAAGTAAATAAGCGGTTAAAATACTAAGATAAAAGACAGGTTTATAACCCAAGTGTGGCAAATTGTTTTGCCACCGACCGTTCCATGGCAGTAACCCCGCAAGTTCTAAGTTTCGTTGTTTCTGGTGTCATTTTTAAAATTGATTCAGTTTGTAAAAAGCGCTTTGGTATTTTGATGCTGTCGTTGGCGATAACTAATTTGAATTTGTTTTCAGAGACATGCCAAAAAAACTGATCGACAACGATGATTATGTATTTGCAGTTCCCAATGACATATATAATAAATTAACGTCATGCAAATTATATTATTTGATTGATAAGATTATACTTTATCTCACTTGAAAACACATATGTGATGAAAAGAAAATAATATTCAATACTCAGGCGAACCGATTTAGGGTATGAACATTGACAGCAAACATGAAAATGACAAGAAAGACTACGGAAGATAGCACGCAATGAGACATTTACTTTTCTTTCCATGTCAATCCGTGGGCAGTGAAAATGAACATTTCAAAATCAGTATAATCATAATGAAAACATGACAAATGTATCTTTTCCTCTATAAAAGTGACATGGTTAACTTTAAATCATTAACAGTTCATACCAGTTAACATGGAACACACTAGTCTACGACTTGTTTTTTTATTAAAAGATATGCAGAGTTGATAGAAATATTCGAAGTGTTTAGCAAACATTCACAATTACGTAGAAAAGCAGAGTTGTGTCGAGTTTGCAAGTTTTCCACATTCAAGTGTATAATATATGATTAGGCAAGAATTTTGTAACCACAAGTGGCTGCAGTGATGTCTGTTCTATACTGTGATCTTATTTTGTTATTTTTTTAGCACAAACAATATCAGTGCATGTTCTTAGCACAAACAATGTCAGTGCATATGCTGGATATGTCTTGTTGCTTATTGCCAATACACACACACTTCTTGGAAGTATAATATAAATAACATGTAAGTATCCACTTAATGCATCGTATGTCTTGAAAGTATGCGAGTAGGTTAATGCATATTTCGGGATTGAGTATGGAAAAGTGAAATATGCATATCAGAAATGGCCACATCCAGAAGACACAGCCTCCATACAAATCTAACAAGTAGAGAGGAAAAGAGAGCATGGGCAATCAAATTAGCAATTTAAAAATAGACACCACGACTATAAAGAGAACCCAAAGATAATCGCCCTGGAACGGTCAGTGTCAAGTTTGAAACTGGAGGTTCTAGAATGCACCAACCTCACACTTGCCTCAACAGGTTCTCATATAAACAAACAATAACAAGTTGTCTATTTGAAATAACTCCAACCAGACGATTTTGCATGCAAAATCACACAAACATATACAACATAAAAAGCTAATAGCATTGTAAAGCAAAAAGCCGGGTACTCAATGACATTACTTAGATCAGAGCCACTGGAGTCAAAACGGCAACAACACTATGACAGGGATAAAGGCAACAACGCGATGACAGGGATAAAGGAAACAAATAGAGCTTCAAGGTTCTTTTACAAGTGATCTTAAACTGAACATGTATTTTTGAATTATGTTCGGGTTGGCGATAAAACCTGCAAAAAGGTTTTCCTTTATTTGTGATATCGAAAACCTTTAGCAAAATATATTGATTAGAGCGACAGAGCCAGTTCCAGAAAAAAGTGAAATATGCATATCAGGAATCGCCACATTAAAAACACAGTCTCCCCACGCAGCGGAAAAGAAGAGAAAAAGGAGAGCATGTTTGTTATAAGTATGTCAAAATTCAAATAAGACGCCAGAAACAATTCAAGAAAATGACAACCCTTGGTGTTACCGCGTTGGAACGGTAAGTGGCAAAACAAATTGCCACTTGGGGTTTAAACCAGGTTTTAGGAAGCACCAACCTCACACTTGCACACACAGGTTCTTATATCACAAAATAAGTACAAGTTGTCTTGGTGAAATAATTCAAACCCACCCACTCAACAATGTTCCATTCAAAAGCACACCCACATATGAAACATAAGAAGCCAATAGCATTGAAAAGCCAAAGGGGCGGGTACTCAATTATCTTACCGAGACAAGAGTACCTGGAGTCAAACCAGCAAGAACCCGATGACAGGGATAAAAGAAACAAATCGAGCCTCTAGATTCTTTTAAAAAATATTTCGCTATAAACCTTCATAAACTTGCAACCGTCATGAAACCAAAGAGGTAAGCATAATGAAGTAACTGGAGTAATCACCAGACATGCAGAGCACTGTAGAATATCATGTTGATATCCTTTCTTTTTGAATTTACAGATGTTTTTACGAATAACCGGGAGAAATTAACATTGCCTTTTATTTTCTTAAGTTTATAAATTAAATCTCCATAAAAACACTGGCCCCGGAACACCTTGTTGCAATAGTGATTTTAAACTTCACCCGTTTTTTTTAATTAAATCTTGGTATCGGCGGTAAAACTTGCAAAATTGTTTTTCCTTAAATTGTGTCACCGATAACCCTGTTAAAAAACTTTAACGGATAACACTGTTTTCAAACAATCAAAAACATTTTTAAAAAGTCCTCTTATTTAACACAAGATGCCACGATTAAAACCTACTACATCACAAAACAAGATAAATGTTATTAAAACCAACATTTACCTAAATACAAATGACCCGGTGTCAAGTGTCTTAACAATAATTGAACCCGTAGTGTATTTTACAGCTGAAGATTGTTTATTGATACATACTTGTTTCTATCTTGTTGTGATAAATTTTCTTAATAAGGCTTATCATAGAAAACTCAATAAAATAACGGATCGTACAAGAATGAAACTTCTAATGATAAGAGATCGGAATTATAAAAACAAGAGCTGTCAGAAACGACAGCATGCTCCATTGTGTCGACTTCTATAGTCTTCTTCAGTCTAAGCCAACATTTTCTGTCATTTTCATGTTGGATAATGAAGAATCTTGATTGAAACATACTTCAACTGTGGAGTCACTTCTTCATTGCCCTTCTCAATACCTGGATTATCATCAGTAATGAGAAAGTGTTGAGTGATGACCTTTTTAAAATAATTTTTACCTGAAACTTGATGAGGCTTTCAACTTTGAAAGTTGTTTTATTGAATATATTATCTGCACAAAGAATGCTGTATCTGACAACAAGAATGTCTACATGTTATTACAGGTATTAACAAAAGGCCATAACTGATAAAATGATTGCAGAAAATCCTTATTTTTACGACTATATAAACGTTCTGCCTTATCTTGTTTGAAAGAAATCCGCCAGTTTTTGGAAGGCGTACATATGGATTAGGACAACATAAGTCTTCACAATTTTCAGAGTTAAAAATTAACCTTTTACACAATCAACTTTACATTCATACCATTCAAAAAATATTAAATAAAATAGACAGATGATTCGTGTCCTAATTAAGCTGACAGTGTATTCAGACGTTAATTCACTGTTTCACCGAAACCATCACTAGCGATAAATTACCAGCAACTAAATCATGTTTCACATCAAACAATCACTGCTTAAATATCTCAGCGTGTATCCAATTAAGTTTACACTGGTAACACATGTGCGCATGCACGCAACTAAATATAATTTATCAAGATAATTAAACGTGCCTCGCATTATTGCTCTTACATATTAAGGAAAACTATTAACAAATCTGGTACTTAGGAAACTTAATTTATTATAAATAAAACTCAAAATTTCATTAACGTTTCGATTTGCAAGCAGCGTGATTCGTTTTTATGTAAATCTATCACCATTTCACAAAACTAGTTTGCCTGTTAATTTACTCATCATACTACAACTTTTTAAAGTAGAGAACAGGAGATCCTTCTGTTTTAAAATAACATAGACCTTCTCAATGCGTGTTTTCAATTATGTAATACTACATCATAAACATAGTTCTAAAGTAAAAAAAACACAAGAAAAGTACAAGTGAATGATTTTTTTCAACCACCTTCGCAAAACAGCCACTCTGGACCTAAAGGACAACCGGTTAAGGTCACCAGTACATATTGTTTTCATAAGCAAAACACTTTATTCCAAACGTAAATGAGTGAACACCTTTTGACGTCGTACCCTCCGTTGGATACATAGAGGAATGTACAGTTTTTATAAGTGCAAGGCACTTTAATCATTTTAGTAAGGCTTCATAAAAATCATTTTCATTTCCTGAATACATAACTAATTCCACAATTGTTTATGTTGTTTTTGATGTTGTAACTTTTGCTTGTTATTCAATTTCCCAGCTTTATGTCGTTCAATTACCTAAAATGAAGAGAAGAACAGGGAATATCGTGTTAATGAGTACTTGAGGTGTGGTCACTGATCTTTTAAGCAGCAGTTCTATCCTAGAGCAAACTGTTTTCTTATCCGTGAACTCTTCATGGATGAATTAGGGTAAGAAAAAAAGTAATTGTTGTCTTCCTGTTGCCAAATATGAAACAAAGATGACGCGTATAAAGATAATAAAGTTCAAATTTACTGTAATGTCCTGATATTAGCTGTGTCGATATGCTGTGTTGGAAGTTGTGTTCTGAATGTGGTAATTCCATAATTCGTTCTATTCGTAGAGTTTGAACTTAGTAATAGTTATATCATTATCAGAAAAAAAGATAATTAAAAAGGGTTTCAAAAAGCATAGAATATCATAACTTTGATGTCAGTCACACTTAATTTCATCGAAATCAAAAAGGAATAAGAACTTTGTGAATGTTCTACAGTTTCCAACAGACACATTAACTTAAAGATTAAGTAGGGTCCCGGCGCGTTAATTGCATTTGTCTGGTTGTCTTTATCTGTGTAAAAGGCGGTTTCACAAAAAACAAACACACAGTATAGTAATTCAACTTTCTATTCGATCATCGTGGATCGTGAAATGCATTTTCTTTATCCTGACTTAAGTTAAATAATTCTAAACTGCTACATAACTAACATCGTTCAAAAAATCAATACAAACATAAAGAAACAACATAGCTTGATATCGTTCACGATTACTTCTTTAAGAGGTCTAATTCATGTTTCACTATTATGTTATATTTTTCAAATTTCATGTACAATATTTGCAATCCAACGATCCTTTTCCTATGCGTTAAAAAACTAAAACAAACGCATAATACAGTCGTTTTAGAGTATCTCTGTAACTGTTAAACAACATGTAAACATTTGTGGAATTAATGAAGCTTACGCTCGTGAACAAAACAACCCGCTGCTGACATGCATGACATTTCCGTGAACTTCGAAAAACAGTATGGTTTCTTATTAAGAGGTCATTTTCCTAAAACTTTCGGTTTAAGCCAATATTCTTTTGCTGGGCGTATACAACGGCTAACAGCTCGTTGCAATTTTTCCAGAGACTAGGGAAATGACAGCGATTATATCTCATTGGCTTTGCAATGCTATTAGCTTCTTATGTTTTATATGTTAGTGTGCTTTTGCATGCAACATTGTTGAGCCGATGGGTGGGTTGAGTTATTTCACCATGGCAACTTGCACTTGTTTTATGATACGAGAACCTGTTGGTGCAAAAGTGAGGTTGGTGCACCCTAGAACCTGGTTTAAACCCCCAGTGGCAAATTGTTTTGCCACTGACCGTTCCAAGGCGGTAACCCCTCGGGGTCTCGCTTTCGTTAATTGTTTGTTGCGTCCATATTGAAATTGATTATTGTAATACCATGCTCTCTTTTCCTCTCTACCGTTTGGCGGTGTGGGGAGGCTGTGTCTGCTGGATGTGGCCATCCCTTATATGCATATTTCACCTTTTGTTTAGAAAAACTTGCTTGTAGAAATTTAACAAATCGTCATTTTACCACGGCAACATTTTCCAAGCCAACCATTTACATATACGCAAATTCATTAAAATTTATTATAATTTACAGATCCTTCAAAAATAATTATAGCCGTTGCAATTAATCATTAAAATTGCATAAGAGGAAATAAAAATCTGTTGTTAAAAGACATGTCTCCGCTTCATCTACGCGCGTTTTGGAGGAGGTGTGATAGGTAAATCATCAAATCATCTAATAAACGGTGGTGCAACGGTTTCATAACAAGGCAACATTCTGTCCCGAAGGATATCTGGATTGGTTTCCGCAGAGATCTTATTGCCACGTCGAGACAAATGTAAATTTCCTTTGTGTTGAAGAATAAATAAGCAAACCTCTCTATCCAGAGAAAACTAGAGAAAACGTCTTTTCTTTGACAAGAACCTGGCTGAGCGTTGTTTGGATGCCCAGATTTGCTCAAAAGACAGAACTATCAAAGATGCTAGTATGCATGGTTCTGTTCTGTTTTACGGATTGTAGATTGTTTAATCAATTGTATTTACTGTCAGTTAACTTTGTTTATTTGATTACATACATTATTGTCTGCAAAAATACCCGATATCTTCCCATATGGAGCATTTGTTTTAATTTGTTTTAAGATGTGAGTCTAACTAAAATGAAATTTAAATTAAAAAAAAGTTTATAGAAAGTGTTGCTTGTTGCATCTAATCTACACTATAAAACCAGCGATGCTATCCAAGTTTTCCTCTTTAAGCAAGCAATCAATTAACCGACACCAGCGTCTGCCTGTCATACACTAGATGGTTCTTCAATAATTAATATTCAGGCGAACATTACTTGTTGATACTTGCTCTACCGAGGAAAGAAAACACTTCAAACAGACAGATTCAGTTGGTGGGAGATTATGGTGTGACGAGAAATGCCCTAAATAAAAACAACAACAACGTTTTATTGGTCTGGCTGAACAAATGAGCTGTCAGATTTGTATCGTTTGTGAGACATAGTACAGAAGATAATTCCGAGAGATTCCGTCGTTCATTTAAAATTAAGTAATCAATCAGTTAATTAAATGTCAACATAGTCAAATATCCCTGAAAAATGTGCACAGTATAATATTTTTTGAAGATCAACTATCTGTAATTAAAACTGTTTTTGTAGATATTAATATTAATTCAGAAGATCCGTTAAGAGACAAGTGCAGTTTGTAGTGGCTATGCGCTGTCGCCGTGGCGGTTCGATTCCCCAGTTTGGGCATATGTTACATATATCTTTGCGCATCTTTTTCAGCTCTGTTATATCACATATTATTAAAAAAATCAAAGTACATATAAACAACAACAATGCTTTTCCTTATTGTACATTAATTTCGTTTATTCTTGTGTTTCTAAATCAACTATGATGGGGATACATATTAGGGTAAGACAAGCAATCAAGCTTCAGTTTCTTGCTGATCTACTATTGTAACTGTAATCGAATCTTTTGTCCGGAAAACGTTCTATTTAACGTAGATAAATGTGACATTTCTTTGAACTTCAGAAAACAGTATGGTTTCTTAAAAAGACTACATTTCTCCTGAGTTAAATACCAATGTTTATTGTTCGACTTAAATCAGCTGAATGCGCTGTAACTTAATCAAAGACAAAGGAATTACAATCATAGATTGTCTCGGTCATTCTCCTCGAATAAATGAATTAAAGTTTACTAAACTCTAAACTCAAAGCTTCATTCAATCATAAGAACTTATTTAAAGCAAGTAAATCGTATATAAACCGATAAATAATTACTCATTTTGTCACGTAACTTTGCACAACTATTTAAACTCTAGATATTCGTCAGTCTTAATACTAGGCATATTATGATCACATTTCAAACCAATGTTTTATAACGTTTTATAACCAATGTTCTAACTACACCGATCATGTAACTGTTATGTCTATGTATCGAATTAAAGAACGTCTTAACTTGAAACATAAACAGATATATATATATATCATTTTCCTTTCCCCTTTACTTGTAAACCAATGAGATTTAATCAATGTATGTCATGAAAAATCGTTAATACTTTTGCAAGGAGGATATACCGACATAGACCTGAAACGTTCAACACCATTTAGATAAACAGTAAAGTTTGCATATCAGGAATTCGTAAACCAAGAAAACACAGTCTCCCCACGCAGCCAAAAAGCAACTGCTAAGTGTAGCAATCACTGCGGAATCACGTAGAACTGTCCAAAATCATCTTAATAAAGAGACAGTGTCAATGGAGAACAAATTATCGGACTTGTTGGTGTTTTTTTTTCGCATACCTTTAAAATATATCAATGGTTTCCAAAAGAGAGTATGAAATGTATAAGATAGACTGGCTACCGTCCCTATGTTCTGTTATAAATTCTTATGACACTTCTACAATAATCGTCAATAACTCCAAGAAAAGCAACTCCCGCAGGTACCTTTCTGATATGCATTTTACTTCCCTTATCTCCCTGCACATAGCATATCAGAAAAAAATGAAATGAAATGAGAAAAAAGAGATAATAAGTATTTCAGTGTTTTGTAATAAACCATCTTCCTGGTGCCAGGCTATGTATAAGACTAAATATACAGAATTAGTTGAACAATAAATTACACGTCTAAAGTCATTGCTAGCTAGATTGTCCCGGGCGTTTTATTATGTACATGTCTTATTACTCGACTGCTTCACAAAATTGGAACGGGCCACTTTTGTAGCCTTAAAGTACACAATTACAATAAGAGGCTACAAACATGGACCTTATCAAATTATGAGAATTTTATGTCAAGTTTGAAGAAAATACATCGATTCCATGCTGTGAAGATCGTTGTAGTGAGACGTAGAGATCACGGAAAACACCGAAAAAGGCGAGTTATTTACCTGTATGGAATTCCCAACTTATTTATAAATAGATATAACTTTCGATTAAGTGCTGGCTTTTGTGATGTTGAAAAATTACATAGGTTTAAAACTGCGACAAGGTGTAAGTAAGAAGCTCTTTTATTTGTAAACTTTATACGTTTGTAAAAGGTAGTAATTGAAAAAAGTAGTGAACTGAGTCACTTTTTCGGAAAATTAAAACAAAATCATTGATCGGATTTTTTTGTTTTAAATTTTTTTATCTCTTTTTCATACTGTTTTGTGGTAGATCGTTTTCCTGTCAATTTAAAAAACCAATATAATATTTATTGAATGAAAGAGGACAGTGATCGGAGACTTCCGTGATATCATGTACAAATGAAAGTGTTATCAATTAACTAGGTTGCTTGTTTACTTTCGATTTCTAAAATGATTGAAAAGTGCATTTACCTCTTCTTATCTTCAAGTTAACGAAGTCAGCTGTGCCCAAGATCAAAAAACTAAATCTGAAGACCAGAATCAAATCTGAAGCATCTGATCGGCTGCCATTTCAGCCAATATGATGCTTCAGATTTGAGACTGGTCTTGAATCCCAGTCTGTATGATCTTGAGTCAAGGGCCCAAGATCATAAAACTAAGTTTTGAGATCAGTCTCAAATCTCAAGGATCTGATTGCCTGAAATGGCGACTTGTCGCCATTTCAGCCAATCAGATGCTTGAGATTTGAGACTGATCTCCAGATTTTTTTTTATGATCTTGGGCACAGATTTTTACCGTAACAGTTTAAGAACGTATAATCTGACATTTTTGATATTCTGAATATCGTCAGACTTGTAAACAAACGATCAATATTTTAATTTTTATCAATTAATTTTTTAACTTTTCCCCTGGTTAAGTTCATGTCATATGTAAAGACAACAACCATCACCGTGATCATTTCCTGTCAATTTAAAAAAACCAATATAATATTTATTGAATGAAAGAGGACAGTGATCGGAGACTTCCGTGCCATTTCAGCCAATATGATGCTTCAGATTTGAGACTGGTCTTGAATCCCAGTCTGTATATAGTGATGCATATCTTAAATCATTATTTAACCTTTCCAAATAACGGAGAACTAAGGAGTTAAAATCATCTGAATACTCTGGTGGTATATAAATACACTAAATATGCATCATTTACATTTTCTAACAGGTAATTTTTTTATCTTATTATACTAGCATTTAAAAATAGATAGCTATTCCATCGTATTTTGTTGTTTAAAATAGGATGTTAACAATAAAATATATAAACAACAACATTTAGACTTACGGATTTTGAATAATATCATAGTCAGAGCTATGATAAGAATATACAGCGTTAAGTTATCTTAAGTTAAATATACATATTAATAGTTTAACACGTTTCAGGTCATCAAAAATAAGAGATGAGTGATGTGAACGAAACGTTGCAGATGTCTGTAGATGGGGATGTCGTTGCTGCGTTATCCGACGATATTGAAAATCTGAACATAAAGCCTGATTTGATTGTCGAAGATGACGTACGGAAGCGCGGTCCCACAGGCGGTATACCTACTACGGTCCCAACAGGTAACCTTGGCATACACATGCCCTCAGGATCAACTGGACATGATGAAACGCTTTGGAATGGAAATCAGAGACGTTTACACGGTACCGAACATCAGCCTTTAAAATATTTAAAACCTGGCAGTGATCAGTTTACAGGAAGGCCTATCGACTCGCGGTATGACTTTCTGCTTAACGATGACGAGGAAGTTATGCAGACTTCAAACTCTCAAAATGCCGCATTGTACAGTGATAATCAGGTTCTAGTTCAGTCGGGCGTTTCCGCCCATAAATGTCACGGACTGCAAACTATTAATATAAGTGGTGCAACTCTGCCGCCTTCAGACGACAAAACTTCAACCAATTTATCCAGTGAAGATATGTCGTTCGAGTTGTTTGGACAGCTCGATTTTCTTGGTGATAACAATATTGCTGATCAACTGATAGATTCTATTGATAAAGAAGAATTGAAAGACCGACAATCGGAAGATAATAGTGACAGTGGAGTAGAGACAGCAACTACAACTGCTATTTATGATCAACAAGTGCCGAGTCCGAACAACCTATACAATAAAACATTTGCACCTTTATTAGAACACAACTTCTATAGCAATTTAACGTCGAACCAGAACCATTCGACAACTAACCGACACATGCTTACATCGGATAAATATCCCCTTACTTCATCATTAGACAAAATGTCGTATTCGGAAAACGAAGAAGCTTTGACTAACCCGTTATACGTTTCAGACAATGATGTTCTCTTAGCGGACGCGTTGGCAGTTGTTAAGAAAATCGAAGAAGACGAAGAACTTGAAAAGCAACAACGTCTGCAATCGCCTGAAACTCAACTAAGAAACGCCAAACTTATTGTTAATACAACCAAAAGCATTTACGCACCAACTCTTTCTCCAACAGGTATTGTTAGTCAGGCAATGGGACAAAGTTACGTTCAAACAGCATTATTTTCAAACACGCTTGAATCTCAACATCAAATTGCAACGACTTCAAATGCTATCTATCAATCAACCACTTGTCCAATGACTTCCATAACAACCAGCTCTGCTGTACCACAGCTGACGTCCATTCCCAATAAACCGCATATATCAAATCCAACTGATCAATGTGAACCTGCAACTATAT
The DNA here is from genome assembly GCA_038501625.1 of Corbicula japonica. NCBI lineage: Eukaryota > Metazoa > Mollusca > Bivalvia > Venerida > Cyrenidae > Corbicula > Corbicula japonica. The sequence goes on along the minus strand of JAZAYU010000004.1, from coordinate 10,800,778 downwards.
TAGTAGCTCCAATCGCTAAAAGTCAAACAGCTACCGCGTTAACACCCCAATTTCCACAAAACATTGCGTTTTCATCGAAACTATCTGATTCCACATCAGTATTTGCAAGCACTCAGACATCATTTACTCACCAGACGCAACAGCGTGCCAGTCGCATAGTTCCAGAACTTGCCGGACGATTAATAACAACAACTTCCATTCCGGAAATGCATAATGGTGTGCAGCAAACTCAATTCACGACCAACCAGTTTATGCTTGGTACTTGTACACCCAAACAAATTGAGCCTCTATATACCAGTAAATGCCAGACTCCGATGACGGAGATAAGTTTAGCATCTACTCCAATGTTAACGTATATAACACTGCCACCAAGAACTTCGCTACAAAATACATCCAGTTTCAGTGGCTTGCCGGGTACACCAGTTTTATTGCTGCAACATAAGCCGATGCAGCCTGGTAACATCCTTCCTACATGTTCTAACTTAGCACAGAAAGAACAATACCCAGTGTATAAACCTATCGCGCCGAAACCGACATTGACTTCATCAGCTTTTATGAATAATTTTACTGTGAGTACTCCAGGGCTCCAAACTTCGAGCACGCGAGGCAATAGACGTGGAAGACAATCAGCTCAGCAAAGGGCTAAAGGTAGATTAACGTTTTTAATTCTTGCTTAGATATAATCTTCAAGTAGAAATGGGTTAATATAATTATACGAAAATGCATGTATGTCAAACACATTCTACTATTATACAATCAGATGTCGGCCACACTTCTCACACAGAGGTTCACCAAGGTGAGGCAGTGTCGCGTCTAAGCACTATAACCCTACATTATAACCAAAGCCTTAGAGGTTAATATTTGAGCAACAGCATTTCTCTAGCGCCATAGACACCTAATTCATATGTATGAGACAAAGTGTCACGAACTAAGTTTTTACACTTCAATTAAAGTTAGTGTCCTTCTTTATACTGAAAATAGAGTATTATTCACACCGCCTAACAGCTTACAAAAAAACATCTGTACGATGCTGATTGTCGAGTTTGAAGTCCACGTCTTTAGCTTAAGATGTAAAATCCACACTGAAAATTTAAATTCTTTAAATTTGCTATCATAATAGCATAAATTGGCTATTATAACATTAGTTTCTCATTGTTTGAATCGAAGTGAACCATTATTCTGTGCCTTTGTTGACTAAAAAGGCATTTGATTTCGTCGTAAGAGACAATTTATGGTATAAACTAATTAAAACGGGTGTTAGAGGGAAAATGTTATCCGTAATAAAATCTATGTATGAAAATGTAAGGTCGAAAGTTAGGTTTGTGAATGAACTAAGTGACAGCTTTGTTTGCGATTTAGGAGTAAGTCAAGGGGAATGTCTGTCCCCTTTCCTTTTAGTATGTTTTAAACGATTTAGAAGAAACGTTATTACTAGAAGGGGCAGATGCTATTGACATTGATACTTTAAAACTGTGTGTTCTACTTTATGCGGATGATTTAATTCTTTTTTGCTAAAAGCGCCGATGGTTTGCAAAATTCTTTAAAAATTTTAGCTAGTTATTGTGATAGATGGAAACTTGTTGTAAACACACAGAAAACAAAAACAATGATTTTTAGGAACGCTGGAAGGCTTCCGCAAAATCTTTTTTTTTCTATCAGGGTTCACCTATAGAAATTGTCAGTAAATTTAAATACCTTGGTGTGGTCTTTTCCTCTGGCGGGGCGTTTAATGAAAACGATAAAACAACATCAGGTCAAGCCTTAAAGGCAATATTCCAGATGAATAAATATCTATATAAGTTTACATATATATCACAGAAAATTCAGTTTGACCTATTTGATAAGTTAATTTTACCAATTTTCGATTATTCATCAGAAGTAACGGCGGGTTTAAATAAAGGTAGCCACTGTGAGAGAGTACATCTTAGTTATTGTAAGCGTCTGTTAGGAGCTAAACTTTGCACACAAAATAATTTCGTTTATGGAGAAACGGGGAGACTACCGTAAAACGTTTTATGGCAGATTAATATCGGATATTGGCTGAAGCTGTGTTCAATGTCTGATACGAAATACCCCAAAATTGTGTATAAATTCTTAGTAGATCAAACTAATAACAGACCAAACACAAGAAACTGGGCTTCGAATGTTAAAGATTTGCTATTACGCTTAGTTTTTCATGAAGCATGGTTTAGTCAGGGTGTTGGGAATAACAAAGTATTTCTAAGTTTATTCAAACAAAGAGTTAATGATACGTATCTTCAGACCTGGAATGAACAGTTACAAAATTCATCGAGATCGTTATTTTATAAAGAAATCGCAAGTTTTAAATACAAAGCATATTTAGATATAATCAAGATACCGAAATTTAGAAAAGCATTAACGCAATTGAGATTATCTTCTCATAGACTTGAAATTGAAACAGGGCGTTGGACCAAACCTCATAGGGTTCCGATTAACGAAAGAAAATGTCCGTTTTGTAATAAACTTGAAGATGAGTTTCATTTTGTCATCGAATGTCCTGTATATGCGGATTTAAGGAAAGAGTTAATTAAACCATATTATTGGATTCGGCCAAACTTTATAAAATTTGTAGAGATGATAAAAGCGACAAATAAGACAGTAATTACAAAACTTTCAACATACATATTTAAAGCATTTGAAACACGACAAAATATTTTGAAATACTTTTGATGTCATTGAAATATTTAATGGTTGTAAAATACACAAAACTCTTCTGTCTCTCCCAAAACTTTGCATGGATGTACTTATTGTTACTTTTTTTAATTGATTGTTTAAGTTTCAAAAAATGTAATACAAAATTGTCTTTAGTTGCTTACCACGTCACATGTTTTACTGTTTCTGTTCTATGTATATTTGTTCATGGGCCATTATGGCTTATTACGAAATAAACTATCTAATATCATAACACATATCAAAACATTGAAACTGCAGACCAATTAGCATTTGAACGTCGAATTAAGCTTATTGTTCAGGCTGATCAATTACACTGTAGAAATTCGGGACTGGTATCCAAACTTTTGTCAAAATCTGTGTACTTTACTTTGTAGAGAAGTTTCAACAACAGCTAAATGCCGCATGTTGTATGGTTGCCAAGATACAGAGGGAGGAACTCGTGAAGCCCGATCAGGATGGTGACATGTATGTACATGTAATTACAATTGTGCAATACAACAATAGCAGAAACACGGGGGAAATCGCGCACAACCGTTACTGCTGGTGAAGCGAGAAAATTGTTCTGCAAACGTCCGATGACAGTTCTGTCGATGTTTATTTTGACCCGGTTGGTGGTCAGCTTTTTTTTATTTAAAATATCAAACAATTTTTTGAAAAACGGGGAACATGATTCGATGCGTGTTGGATTTATCTGCAAGCTGGTATAATATGAGACCAACATACCCAACAATGGTTGAGTTATGACGATCATTCCACCTCTGAAATGAGCGAAATTCAATGTGAGGTGGGTTTTTTTTTCGTGCAGTATTTAGTTTTTTTTGTCCAGTATCCAGTTTGATATTTTAATAAAAACGAGTCAAAACTGACCACCTGTCTTTCTGGGTCAAAATAAACATTGACAGAACCGTCACCGGATGTTTGCAGCACAATTTTCTAGCTTCACCAGCGGTAAAGGTTGTGCGCGATTCCCCCCCCCCCCCACCCCCGTGAAAAAAAGACGCCACAATCTTAGCTGACAAAACTTTGATTCTTGACCGCTCGAATTCATTTAAACTGAACTTGCGCAATTCTCTGTAACATACCGAGCCAAAATGAAAATTTGACAAAATATCATGGAAAACCCCTATGGTATTAATGATGCCAGTAAATGCAAATATCTGAAGGAATTCGATCACTTATATGTTTATCTTGGAAGTCGTTGGTTCGGTAATCGGTTAAAAAAAAGAAAAAAACATTATGTGGCTGTGGAAAATTAAGAGTTTTATTTTGTTCCTTCTTAATTAAATGGGAGGTTATTTGAAAAAAAACGGATATTAAAGTAACTGTATCAGAGGACTTGAATGTTTTTTTTTCTTCTATACATGTAATGAACTTCTTAATTTTACAGTCGAATAATCTGTTTTAGACGTTTCTTATAAATATGATCGACCTAATCATTATTTAGGAAAGAGGAGATAAAATTTGACCTCTGTGAAAATATAACACCCGCTTCCCGCTTTATCAAATGTCCAAATATGTGCAAATACAACAAACTAAACTAAGAATAAAGTATATAGCGTTACTGAACTATTGTTCTGAATTCAAAAACTGTAAAGTTTTCATTTTTGCTCAATATATTTTAACCACAACCATTGGTGGTTAAAGATGAGCAACACAGACTCAAATATTTTCAAAATAAAATCAGGTTAATAAGCCTTTCAAAATCTCCATATATTCTATTAAATACTGGTAAGGTCATGCTTTGTGTTCATTCCGAGAGATTTTGGCTCTTGGATGAGAAAGGCACATAATAATCAAAAGCCACATTTTGTGTTGTCTGTTTGCAGAATATCTCTAAAAATACGCAGAGAAAAATATAACCCGTCGCGTATTTCTTCATTCTCGTCATAATATACCATCATCATCATCATCATCATCATCATCATCATCATCAACATCGTTCCTATTATTACCACTATCTTAATGTGATTATTATTTTTAAAATAATAATATTATATTGTAAATATTGAGTAGCAATTGACCCGGGCGGCAAGGACATTAGTATCCATTTCTGTTACTGCCCATGATTAACAGGCCCAATCTATTTAAATACTTGTTTCTTTGATTAAGGTCATTTTTAAATAAAGGGGGGGGGGGTGATTTTGGATTTATGAAACAGAATGGTTCTCCAACGGATCGAAAACGTTCTAGTTTTTTCGTCCGATTTATGAGCTGGTATATTTTTTAAATGTTGTTAACATGTATCCAAGTGATATATTTGAATAAGCATGTGTCATTTGTCTATTGTCTATTCACCTTGTTTTTTCCTTTCGTTAAAGCATCATTATAACTAAAATACTCGGGGAAACAGGAGTGTAATGTTACTTTAGGTCAAAATCGAGTGGAGAACATGAATTCGGTATCACCACTTCAGAGTAATTCGCCTGAGTGTCTCTCGAGCCTTCTCTCAGTTACACTTCGTAGGATTTGAATCGGCGTGTATGAGTTGAAGTGATGTTTCTGTAAATTAATTTGCAGGAGATCCGTTTAAGAAAGATGAAAACTATACAATATATCCAATTGAAAGTAATTTTTAGTTTAGTTTAAACTTTATTATTTTACAATTGATTGTGAAAAAAAGTTATTCCAACTTATATTAATTACGCTCGATGACTGCCTCCCGCCCTACCCCTAGACCACTGTTCTTCCACTGAAAGCGTGTTCATACAATTATATACACTAGCGTTGTTATTATTTCAGATATTTACATATCGCAGTTGCTAAAAATGATGAAGCCCTCGTCCACGCATTGGTAGATCGGATGACCAGAGAAGGCTTGCAGAATGATGTAGATTACGCCAATAAAAAAGGAGAGACCGCTTTGTACCTAGCCACTTGTAAAAATATGCCATCGCTGGTAGCACTGCTCATCAGTAAAGACGCCAATGTTAATGTCCTTGTGCAGGTATAAGAAAGGTCAAAATTGTTTTTGTCGAGCTGATTGTTGTGAACTCGAGTTACGAGGGTTGATCCAGAAGTTCGTACAATTGGCCTATAACTTTTATAAAATTAGTCCGTTAATTGAATACTTCGCCAGAATTGAAGTTCAGAACAAAGGAAATGCATGGTAGTTATTAGTATTACCATAATATACCTATCAGCCGTAAATGACTTTACCATAGCAACACATAACCAATAAAGCGGGGGAGCATTTATTTATTGTAACTATCTTTTAAATAAATCAAGTTTTCTACAATTTTTAATTAAGATAATTTAGTCTCATTTTGTATGACATTGGTATGACGTTGTGACGTCATTTTGCATACGTTGTTTTGAAACTTGTTTCAAATCTAAAGCGTTTTTGTAAGATTGAAAATCGAAGCACTAGTGATATGACGTCAACATCAAACTTGGACGTTCGATCAGTAATCAAATTGTGTCAAGATCTCGGACACACACCTACAAAGACATTCCAGATGACTGGAAAAAAGAGGACTAATGTGCAGTAATGAACTTGTTAAAAGTGACACAAGAGATTTAGGGAAGGTCTGAGCTCAAAAGAGGACGACAATCACAAAGGTCGAGGGGTAATGCACAACTTCTTGATAGACGACGTCAAATCTGATGTCAACAGTGATAGATGCATGACAGTGGGAGAAATTGCAGATAAAGTAGGAACTTGTGAGACAGTTCGATTCCAAGTGGTATCAGGACACATTCAAGATGTTGATTAGTTTAGCTGAAAAGTGTGTGGGTACATCGGGACTATGCAGAGAATTATTAGTCATGACATCAATTACAATTTTCTTGACGTCGCTGTTGACGTTCTTGCTCCCCTACCCGGTGTTAGGTCTATGTATTAAATGTTTTATTGTTCACTGACTGTTTTATGTACTCGTTTAATATTTTGCATTTATGTGGCACAGATATTACATTAAATGACTGCATAACTTTTGTTTTGATATTTAACACCCTTAAGGTTTTTCAAAGCCATTGTATGAACTTCTGGATCAACCCTCGTAGTTGTCATAAAAGCCGGTTCTGTGTGTATGCGTGCGTACAGTGCTTGCCTGCTTTCGTCCGTCTGAATTTTTCTGGACCATAACTTTGACATGCATTGAAAGTTGTTCGTAGATGAAGATAACTATTTTATTGATGTTGCTGCTGCGGTTGATGATGATATTAAGTGACTGATTATCTACTGTTTAAAGGATCATTTAAATTATAAACAGACTCGATTAAACCGGACCTGAACATTTCATATTTGCCGTGTTTGACAGCATTAAAAGTTCCATTTTCATCTATTTTAATCTCTTTTATATAGAAAAGTTGTTCAAGTGACGAGAGAAATGCTCCAATACATGTTGCGTCTTCAATGGGTGTAGACTACCTCAACACATTGGCCGAACTGCTCAAGGCCAAAAATATTAATGTGAACATTATAAACACGAATGGTAAATATATGTCGTTTTTGCTAACAACTTAAAATGGTGCAACCATTGAAAGGTCTTCATCTGTGGTCGTATACATTTGATAGCTATTACAAACATACTTAACAACTACTCTTACATATGAATTTACAAATAAAAACAATTCATAAATTTCTCTTCAAATGGTCCTTCCAGTGTGATACTTCTGGCAAAAAATATGACTGTCTTTGACCAATTTTCGTTTTCATTTAAAGCACTATCCCAAATTATCAGTCTAAAAGCCTGATCAGCCTACAATTGATATCTGTTTTTTTTCGTTTCTTTAGGTCAGACGGCCCTACACTGTGCGGTTCTTGTCCATCGTAAAGCCAAGAAAGATGGTAAACCGGAACTGGACAGTAGAGAAGTAGTGAAGATACTTATTAAAGCAGGAGCTGATCCATGTGCAATGGTAATATACGGATAGAGCCTTTTGGTCTGTTTTAATTTCGAACCCTTTCATAAAAGAAATGTAACATCATATATTTGTACGTGTTCATATTTGTTAATTTGTTGCATTTGATTTTGTTTTGCTTGTGAACCAATACAATAGAGTTCATGAGACCCCTACTTACTCCCGCCATTTATTGGTTTATGCTTGAACCAACCTTAATTTTTAATCCCATGTTTTGTTAAAAAAGTTCACTAAAATCATAGCGATTCATTAAAAAGCCGTTTGATTTTGTTTAAATAAACTACTGACACCCTCCCCATCGAAACGTGTCTCTACTCAAATCGTACTTCAATTGCTCTGACCATTTTCGAATATTCAAACATGCTGTCGACTCGCTCTTGTTTTGATTTGTAGGAACCATCAAACGGGAGAACACCGCTAATGGAAGCGATAATGATGAAACGCCCAGATATTATGGAAACAATTCTCAGAGCTGTTGATAAAGACAAAGTTCAAACAGTTTTAAAAGCGCAAGATTTCCATGGCAAGACGGGCATGGACATCGCAAGTGATCTGAAAGGGAGCTCTGGAGCTGAGTTGTGGAACAGAATGACCACTTTGCTGCAAAAAGAATTCAACGTATCCGAACGACTCCTTTAGTAAAGGTAGAGCATTTTACTCAACTCCGGAAGTGTGGACAGAAATTTGGTTTCATATTGGAGATTTTTATTTCATTTATTTTGTGTAAGTTCTTCGATATTCATGGAAAATATGTGTTTGATGTGGTTGGCTTATAGAATAAAGTGTGCAATATGGATTATTTGTTTCATTATGTTTCTATCCACAACTGATCTAAGGGTGCTTATTGCAGGGAAAAAGTCCATCTAGGTTAGTATTCAGATTTTTACATTGTGTAAAAAAGGTCTATAGAATGTGATTTTCCTTGTCAGTGACATTGAATACCCAATGTCATGCTTTGATATTCAATGTAAGTTGGCAATATCAGTGGTTTGGTAAACACTGGGCCCGGTATGAAATAGCACATACTGGCGGGGCTTGACTTTATATTTTATGCATTGAGTGCAATCGAAATCTGGGAATTTCAGTCCATGTATACCTTCTTGAGTATGAGGTCATGAACAAAGACGTCATCGACTCTATTCGGATAAAATCGTGAAAAGTTGCTGAAGCTGAGTATTAGTAATCTCAAGCATCTGATTGGCTGAAATGGCGACCAGTCGCCATTTCAGCCAATCAGATGCTTGAGATTTGAGACTGGTTTCCATGCTCAGTTTTATAACCTCGGGCACAGATGATGAACAAGTCAGTTATTGTTGAAGAAGTGAAATAAGCGTATCCGGAATAGCCACATTCAGGGCTGAAGGTAATAAAGCTGAGATTGGAAACCAGTCTCAAATCTCAAGCATCTGATTGGCTGAAATGGCGACTGGTCGCCATTTCAGCGACTGGTCGCCATTTCAGCCAATCAGATGCTTGAGATTTGAGACTGGTTTCCATGCTCAGTTTTATAACCTTGGGCACAGAAAATACAGACTCCCAACGACAAAGCAGAGAAGAAGAAAGCATAGTCTTATAAAATTGCTAATTTCTCATTAGAAACGACAATTAACGAAAAGGATAAAACGATGGCTTACCGTATTGTTACAGTCAGCGGTAAAACAATTTGCCACTTGAGGTTTTAACCAGGTTCCAGTGTGCACCAACCCCACAACTGGACCTAACAAGTTCTTCAATGAGCAAACAAGTACAAGTTGTCTTTGTAAACTAGCCCCAGCTCACCGATAAACTCGACACTTTCGCATGCAAAAACGCATAAACATTTATATCATAAGAAGCTAATTTCAGTGTGAAGCAAGAGTTGATCACTCTATGACCTTACTGAGAACAGAACCCCTTAAGTCATATCTTCAAGAACATGATCGCAGGAATATGAGACAGAGCGAGCACCAGCGTTCTTTACAAGATGTCCCCATAAATCATCATAAACTTGAGAACAAACAAAAACAAAAAGGCAGAAGGTAATACTTTATCCTTACGGTGATTGAACAATAAGCGAACCTAAACTAAACTAACTGGGTTATTTAAAACCGGACAAAAATATTAAAATCAAATAAATTTTTTTATGAGCCTGATATTTCTGGTGCCCTGATCTTGGATTATCTAAAATAACAGCCTAAAAAGTTGATACAGTTTGCTCTAAAATTCTGTCCCAATTTTTTAAAAAGTTTTGACAGACGTGAGGTAGGTTAATATTGTTATGTATGTTACAGATACAGCGTTCAAACTGAATGATTAATAAATATAATAATTGCAACGACATTGATAACGTTTGTATTCTAGGCTCAGTATGTTTTTATTTGCGTTAATGAAAAGTATTCGCAGTAAGGTCTGGTATAATTGCATGTAGAAATAAATCAGTTATTGAAAAGGAATCAGCAGAGAACTCTGAACTTGTCATGTAACTGACAGTTACTATTCACTTTGGCTGAAATATAGTTTAGTGTCAATGCCAAGTAAAGGTCAGATCTAATTCAATTTTAAAAAAATGGCAAGGTCATTGAGTGAATTCCATATTATAAATATCGTTGTGCAACTTTGAGTCAAAGTTCATATTATGAATCCGCGGCCAGTTCGGCGATGGTGCTGTACTAACTGGGATATTAAAACCGCACGTAAATGAACGGGCAAAAATATTAAATATAAGTATAATTATTAAAATAAACATTTTTGTGAGAACTATTAATCCATTTTGGATATGACCCTAAGTTGGTGTCTTTTTTTATTCAATCCGTTCTTCCTATCGCACTGATCTCTCTGAAATGTGAACAGAAACCACAAATAACACTGTAGGTACAATATGACACAGGTTTGTTTAAGTCCCTTAACTGATAACAAAACACAATTTTAATTTTTTTTTTACGTTAAAAATGATCTTAGCTCTATCATATACATTATCTTGACTAATGTATTCCCATAACACCAGTTTAGGCGACAATTAGTCACTTTCTGTCCTTGTGGAATGTTGTCTATGGAACCTCCCGAACAAGACAATAAACTGATTATCCTACTCAAATATTTGTATTTCAAATTAAGAAAGTATTACAAAATGGAAACAACAATATGACACCGTATGCATGTATTGATTTTAGATTTTGTTCAATTTATATTTATTTAAATCATTATAGTCTTCAATATTTCGCAGTTCCGGTCTACCAGGGTTAAACCACAGCGTTTAAAGGTGTATTGTTTTCCAGATGACGTTGTGAAACCGGACTATCTACAAATAAATTTCCCTTTCCTTTCCAAAGTACACTCTTCTCTCTTCTGAACCGGCTAAAAGCGGCATACCATCTTCGTTAGGGCCGTACATGTACAAGGAGCTGAGTAAAGTTGGGAGAAAAAAGGGTATTTTACCGGCTGAATAGATAAACTGATTGGGGCTCTAATTCCTTTCCCGTTTAGTGCGCATTTTGGAACAAGTCAGCACTGTAATACTCGTGTTTTTTTGTTGTTTATGTCGTTTTATTGAACTGCATTTTGTTGTTAGAGAGATTTGGGTTATTTTCTTTTTTATTGATGAAAATGCGATGACGACTGCAGACGGTTCTTATGCCGGTATCAGCATCGACTTCTAGAAGTTTCGGATGTAGCAAGTCCGGAATTCTCAATAAATGTAAACGGTTATTCCTTTTTTATTGAGTATTTTCTTGTTAATTAAACTTTTATTAAAGAACATGAGCTAATTAGCGAATGACAAATAAATCATATAGTTTTACTGCGTGAACTTTAAGCTTTAGTGAGTTACTACTTTCGTTTTCTCATTCCATAGTTAAATTTAATAATGGGATTCCCCACTTGTTTATAAATAGTAATAACGGTATTTAGTTCATCAAATCAATATTCATACGTCACTAATACACTTTTGGACTTTCGATTTAGTTTTATACTATTTCGTGTCGAATATTTTGGAAATATTTATGTTGAGGGACAAGGCACCTTTAAATGAGAGTGATTAGTAGTAAGTATTATTTATTAGCATATACTGTCATGCTACATGTACACGGAAGTGTACTATATATAGCATTTTGTATAACTTATTACGACGCTATCGTACAGAATGGTGACGATTAGTTATAATGGCTTACCACATATAATCAAATTTCAATTAACAAATCATGTTTGAAGATTACTTAAAATATTAAAAGGAATCCGTATTAAACCCATTTTATTTTTAAGATATTGTGTACATGTACCTATAGAAGACCAGTTTCAGGTTTGTTTCGTGTGTTCGCAGCAAGAAGACATATTTTGAAGAATAATTTATGTTATTACTTGTTCAATGAACGTTTGTTTCAAGCAGGAAGTTATTAGACTGATGACTTTACTAGTTTAGATAATTTGAAAATATTGAATAAAATTGTTTAATGTTGTTTATCGGACGTACTACTGTTCTCCGATACGGAATTCAAAGGGCAAGCTGACCTTTTAACATTGTTGTAATGCGCTATTTCCTTGAGAGTGCGAACCCTGATGAAGGCTTTCACGATATCTATCTCACAATGCAATTTATGATTAATCTAAGGGAGGAAACTTAGCCCACATATATAAGTGTATAATTCAAGAGTACCGCCCCTTTTTCAAACTATTTAATCGCACAATAAATGGATCACACCGTTCAACCCGATAAGGTGAATGCAGTGGGTAAGCCGATGGCAGTTGCTTGTGTACATGAACGTTTTTCGGCGAAACTGAGTATTGGCCTGATTTTTACATTTTCCGGCAATATCTTAGCATACAAAAATATACGTATTGATTCCCTGTTTGTTAAGGAATCTACTGACGAAATCTTGACGCACACAGGATATTATTTACAGAGAAATTGCAGAAAAAGTTTGCAATTTTTTGACAAAATATGTCATTTGACGAATCGGTCGCAAATATCCTTTTTTATTACCAAATCTGAAATATTTGAAATATTCCATGACAAAGTTCAATTATTTCCCTGTAATTATTTGAAACCACAGCTTCCAATTTGCTTTCTCTAGAAAGATATTTACTTTTAAACTTGGTACATCGTGGTGATTTTGGTAATGACAACGGCCGTTAACACTAAAATATTGGTACAAATAACGGATAAAATAAGATTAAACTCAAATTTGTTTGGACAGTGCCCAAGGTAATAAAACTGAGCATGGAAACCAGTCTCAAATCTCAAGCATCTGATTGGCTGAAATGGCGACTGGTTTAGATTTGAGACTGGTTTCCAAACTCAGGAAAAACAATGTTAATGTACATCATTTTTTATATTTTAATTTTCAGATTATAATCAAATATAAAGTACGTAGACTTTTAATCTTTAAAAAGAATTGCAACATCTCTTGTTCAACACATGTGTGTATGCAAGTTTCACAAAAATCTATGATAAAAGCTTTGTTTGTTGAACTGCAGCAATCGTCTTTAAACTTACCAATGTGAGCTATTATAAAAGTTCACTGTTCATCTATCCGTTCATATTTTTGATTGTTGTCCTATATTAATCGATACATTACTAAAAGTGGTATTCCTTTTTTTTACCAAATCCCCTATATTAAGCTTGGTACGTAATAATCAGTTAAAAGTAAATGCAACTGTTTTCATCCGATCATCGATGCACTTCATGAGGATTTAAATCTTTATGAAATCGGAACATAATTTGTATAAAGTCAAAATCCAGCGCGTAGGATCAGTTAAAATATGAGCGTGAGCAATTCTACATTTGCTTGTTTTATCAGAGCGATTTAAACGAGGCCCCATGTCATAATATGATCATAACTTGTAAATCGGTTTGATTTTCATCCGATAGTCACCAAATGTTGTCAGTGTTGTCAGTTTTAGTGATGTCCATGTTTAATTTTATGTAATTATGCAAAACATATTAATTAATGGGACTCATAACATTTCCTCATGTGTTAACAATTTTCAGGTCATCAAGCAGAAGGAATGAGTGTTGAGAAGGAATCTCTGCAGACGCCAGTAGAGGACGATGACGTCATTGCTGCACTGGCTAATCTTAACATAAAGCCTGCCGACGGTGACAAAGTTGATGATGGTGTTCTTACAAGGGGACCCACAGGTGGCATACCTTCTGTTGTTGCGGCTGGACCCTTGGGTTCATACTTGCCCCCTGGATCAACGAGGTATGCTCAGTCGTTAAGGAATGGAAATCGGAGAAACATTGATGACAACGAACAGCAGCCTTTGAAATATATTAAACCTGGGGGACATCAGTGTTCCGAATGGCCTGTTGACTTTAATTTCCATACGAATATGGGTCAGTCCATCAATGACTACTCAGGACAACAGATTTATAAAAGAAGTACAGCTAATCTGCCAGCGAATCATTTACACACTTTAAGCACTTTTTCCAGTGAAGATATTTCGTTTGAGTTCCCAAACGGCTCCGGTGATACAGATTTTGTCGATAAACTATTAGAGGAAATTGACGAAGGGAACAATAAGCGTAGATCGGACATAAGTGACAGCGGCATAGAATCAGCGACCGGAAGTCCTATTTCGGACCAGCAGGTGCCGAGTCCAGGCAATCTCAGCCACCAAACACTAACGTTATCTTCAAGCGAAACTTTATATCACCACACACGTTCGGATTCTTACAAACATATTCTCACATCGGATCAAGTTCCCAACAACTCAGATGATAGTGGAACTTTGACAAATCCATTGAACGACCCTGTTTATGAGGATTATTTCGAAGATGTTTTGCAAGTTATCGAAAAAGACGCCGGAGACCTTGGAAAGAATCAACAGGTGCGACTGGCTGCGTCTCAACAAGGAGCTACACAACTGATTAATCAAGCCACTGCAGGAACACAATACTTTCAGGCAGATGGATTGCATTTGTCTCAGGCTAGTACAGTTCGGCCGACAGTTGGGCAATGTCACATGACAAATGCACCAACTGTACTAAATCAACAAACAACATTTGTCGCACAACGTCAGCCATCACCTCAATCTTCGTTCACCGTCCAACAGCTTCCTGCTTGTCCAACGACTTCTGTCTCGGGCAGTAGGCACAATCTCCCTCAAAATATAACCATACCAGAGTCTGCCTTACCTGAGAGCCTGATTCCTGGCTTTCAATCTGAGTCAGGTGGTAGTAACGACTTGCCATACACATATTGTACGTTACCACAAATGACTGCAGAACTCTCTGGACCATCTTTCATGTATCCGCCGGCTAATAAACAGTTTGCACCTACAACATCGCTACATGGTGAACAAGGAACAGCATATGCTACAGTACAAATGCCCGTGTTTAATGCAGCGCAAATCCAGAATTTTAATCCTAGAATCACTGAAAATTCTCATGCTATTGTTAGTTCAAGGACATCCGGTACAACCATACGCCCACAGGTTGTTCCCATTACCAGCGTACAGCACACTCAACATTCTAGAGTGGGAATGATGCCTGGTACCAATGTATGCCAAACTGCAACCAATGGAAATCAAATGATGCCAGGTACCAGTATACGCCAAACATCACATAATGGGATGAACATAATGCCAGGTTTCAGCGCTGGCCAAACATTAGTGACTCCTGTTACAGGCATATCCCAGCACCTTTTAGCTGGAATGCAGATGACATCTGGGACCAACATACCTCAAATCCCAGTCGCTGGAATACAAACAACGCACCCACAGTCCGTTTTTATGCCAGCAAGTATTCCAACAACGACACAGGTGCAAAATCCAAACCCCGGCATGCAGATCATTATCATCCAGCCACCTGTACAGCCCGGCACATTCTTTCCAACTACCTCTTGTTATGCTCAGAATGGCCAAGCTGCCAAGTACAAACCGATCCTTCCAAAATCCACGACAGCGCCTATGGTCACCGGTGCAAATGTGAACACCTTTACAAGAAATGATCGTGAAACGCAAATGTCGTGCGGGAGAAAGAAACAGCCAAACAAACAGACATCTAAGCCTAATGCTCAAGGTATTTATATACTTTCCGACAGAAAAAAACAACATCATTGTTATGTTGGCGTCGGTATACATATATTATTTATGCTCATGCAGGTCTAGTTTTATATAGTTTTAATGCAAATAAAAAAACTATTTAGTCACAAAATTTAAGCATGTAAATGGTCAACTTTAAAAAAATCGCATACAATAGCTTGCACATAGACTTTATTCTGTGCGAACTATTGCACATAGACTTTATTCTGTGCGAACTACTTCTTACGAAACATTTGTCCTGTTCGCTTCCTTTGAAAGTTACTTTATCATCTATTATTTAATGAATGTTGAGATTAACAATTATTTCTTTTCAGAATTGCTGCAGACAATCAATCAAATCTCAATCGAGAATCTAAAGAAAGTTGACGCCGAAGGAGACACGTAAGTATTTATTTAATAAGCGATGAATATCCCAGTATCAGCGAATTATATGAAACGTTTTAAAGCCACCGATAGCATATTTTTATGTTTAATTACATTTTGTTAAAATTTAGTTTGATGCGGTCCGGGCCCAAGATCATAAAACTTAGTTTTGAGATCAGTCTCAAATCTCAAGGATCTGGTCGCCATTTCAGCCAATCAGATGCTTGAGATTTGAGACTGATCTCCAGATTTAGTTTTATGATCTTGGGCACTTATGCGTAAATGTAAAAACAGTAGTTGCATGATTGATGGTATGTTCTTTTATTTCTAAACACAACATTATAAAGTTTTTCGATTTTCGAATCTAACACTTTCCATTCGTCTCTGACTGACGAATTCGTGCAGCTTCTAAGAAAGATCTACACATAATATAAATCAATAAGATTAGTATATTGTAAAATGGTTGCGGTTACATCTTTATACATATCAAAATATTCTGAGATAATCTCGTATTTATGGATTTAAATATATGCTGGTTATTATCTCTGGTTGTTTGATACGTAAAGTTTCGATTTGTCCGTAAAATTCAAATAGAAGACCTGGACTGAAGGTTATAAAACTGAGATTGGAAAGCAGTCTCAAATCTCAAGCATCTGATTGGCTGAAATGGCGACCAGTCGCCATTTCAGCCAATCAGATGTTTGAGATTTGAGACTGCTTTTCATGTTCAGTTTTTAGCTCACCTGAGCTGGCTCAGGGTGAGCTATTAGGATCGATGAATGTCCGTCGTCCGTCGTCTGTCGTCCGTCGTCCGTCCACACTTAGTTCGTTAACACTCTAGCAGTCACATTTTTGCTCCGATTGTCATGAAACTTGGTCAGGATGTTTGTCTCAATGATTTCTCGGACGAGTTCGAATATGGGTCATCTGGGTCCAAAAACTAGGTCACTGTTACTAAAAATAGAATTTTCTTGTTAACACTCTAGGGGTCACATTTTTGCTCCGTTTGTCATGAAACATGGTCAGGATGTTTGTCCCAATGATTTCTCGGACGAGTTCGAATATGGGTCATCTGGGTCCAAAAACTAGGTCACTGTTACTAAAAATAGAATTTTCTTGTTAACACTCTAGCGGTCACATTTTTGATCCGATTGTCATGAAACTTGGTCAGGATGTTTGTCCCAACGATTTCTCGGACGAGTTCGAACATGGGTCACCTGGGTCCAAAAACTAGGTCACTGTTACTAAAAATAGAATTTTCTTGTTAACACCCTAGCGGTCACATTTTTGCTCGGATTGTCATGAAACTTGGTCAGGGTGTTTGTCCCTATGATTTCTCGGACGAGTGCGAATGTGGGTCATCTGGGTCCAAAAACTAGGTCACTGTTACTAAAAATAGAATTATCTTGTTAACACTCTATCGGTCACATTTTTGCTCCGATTGTCATGAAACTTGGTCAGGATGTTTGTCCTAATGATTTCTTGGACGAGTTCGAATATGGGTCATCTGGGTCCAAAAACTAGGTCACTGTTACTAAAAATAGAATTATCTTGTTAACACTCTAGCGGTCACATTTTTGCTCCGATCGTCATGAAACTTGGTCAGGATGTTTGTCCCAATGATTTCTCGGAAGAGTTCGAATATGGGTCAACTGGGTCCAAAAGCTAGGTCACTGTTACTAAAAATAGAATTTTCTTGTTAACACTCTAGCGGTCACATTTTTACTCCGATTGTCATGAAACTTGGTCAGGATGTTTGTCCCAATGATTTCTCGGACAAGTTCGAATATGTGTCATCTAGGTCCAAAAACTAGGTCACTGTTGCTAAAAATAGAATTATCTTGTTAACACTCTAGCGGTCACAATTTTGCTCTGATTGTCATGAAACTTGGTCAGGATGTTTGTCCTAATGATTTCTCAGACGAATTCGAATATGGGTCATCTGGGTCCAAAAACTAGGTCACTGTTACTAAAAATAGAATTTTCTGTCACATTTTTGCTCCGATTGTAATGAAACTTGGTCAGGATGTTTGTCCCAATGCTTTCTCGGACGAGTTTGAAAATGGGTAATTTGGGTCCAAAAACTAGGTCACTGTTACTAAAAATAGAATTTTCTTGTTAACCCTCTAGCAGTCACATTTTTGCTCTGATTGTCATGAAACATGGTCAGGATGTTTGTCCCAATGATTTCTCGGACGAGTTCGAATATGGGTCATCTGGGTCCAAAAACTAGGTCACTGTTACTAAAAATAGAATTTTCTTGTTAACACTCTAGCGGTCACATTTTTTTCTCCGATTGTCATGAAACTTGGTCAGGATGTTTGTCCCAATGATTTCTCGGACAAGTTCGAGTATGGATCATCTGGGTCTAAAAACTAGGTCACTGTTACTAAAAATAGAATTTTCTTGTTAACACTCTAGCGATCACATTTTTGCTCCGATTGTCATGAAACTTGGTCGGGATGTTTGTCCCAATGATTTCTTGGACAAGTTCGAATATGGGTCCAAAAACTAGGTCACTGTTACTAAAAATAGAATTTTCTTGTTAATACTCTAGTGGTCACTTTTTTGCCTCGAATGTCATGAAACATGGTCAGGATGTTTGTCCCAATTATTTCTTGGACGAGTTCGAATATGGGTCATCTGGGTCCAAAAACTAGGTCACTGTTACTAAAAATAGAATTTTCTTGTTAACACTCTAGCAGTCACATTTTTGCTCCGATTGTCATGAAACTTGGTCAGGATGTTTGTCCCAATGATTTCTCGGATGAGTTCGAATATGGGTCATCTGGGTCTTGGTCACTGTTACTAAAAATAACTTTGTTGTACGCAGGTGAGCGATAAAGGGCCATCATGGCCCTCTTGTTTAACATTTGGACCCGGAATACTAGAATAGGATAATAACTTTAATCTGTTTTTTTATATTTTCAGTTGTTTGCATTCAGTTATATACAAGAAGAACGAACACGTTGTTGTTGCCATGTTGGAGCGCTTGTGGCGCGATGGTTTACAGGAAATTTTGGATAAACCAAATAAGAAAGGTCGGACACCTCTGTATGTAGCAACCGTACTCAACGAACCAAATTTGGTAGCTGCGTTAGTCACTTTCGGCGCCGATGCTAATGCATTTGCACAGGTAAATGTCCAACCACAACAACTAAGAATTAGTAATAACTTAATGCTACATCTCAAATTACCTACGGTTTGATCAAGAAAAAGATATTACAGGTTAACAAAACCCTTTGACAAATGCCATTTACATATTGATAAATACCATCGCGTTGTCCCCATCAACCCTTTCTATCTTCGTTATCGTGTCAGTGCTCGTTTGACATCGTCCATTCGTGTCTTCGGAGTCTTCTTCGAGTAAGTGCGAAGACAAGATTGGCGCAACGAAATCGTAGGTAAGATATCAAAAACTTATTGCTTCTATTGTTATTATTTCAGACAATTTCAAGCGATGGAAAGTTAGAATGCAAAGCCGCCATTCATGTTGCTGCCTCTCGCGGTTTGGAATACCACAGAACATTGCTTGAGGTTCTGAAAGCCAGACACATCTCGATCAACAACGTCAATTCTTGTGGTAATGTTGCTCTTTATATAAATGCAGATAGTACCATAAATCCCACATAATAGGTAGTTTTTGTGAGAATATAGTTATCAACTTATTTACCGGGGCCGAATTTTCTCGCAAAAGCCACTAGTGATATTTTGGCGGGTAAACAAATATTTATGCACTTGTATTTTTCTTTGAAGATATATTCTTACAAGGTTTAATTTCGCCGGGGTTAAAATTCACGCGTTTTAACCCGCACGAAACATAATCACACCGCAGTATCTCAAGTTCAGTCTGTAGGATAGTGCGCGACTTCGCTGTTTTGCAAGTGAAAATCAAAGTGCACAGAATAGTTTATGTTTAGCTCACCTAATTGTCACGGCCTACATCGGCATACGCTCGGATAAAAAAAAAAGATAGAACTGGAGACCATTCTCAATCTTAAGCATTTGATTGGATGAAATGGAGACTGCTCTTTCATTTCAGCAAACCAGATGCTTAAGATTTGAGACTGGTCTCCAATCTTAGTTTTATACTTCCTCTTTTATTGTGTAACAGCACATATATTATATAGTGTAACTTTGCAAACTAAATGTTTAGTTTAACATTCCCACTGGATACGTAGTTTTATCTAGAGAATATGGTATCAACTAATTTACCAAACAATTTCACCAGTCGAAAAATATATTTGATTTTCTTGCTGCATAATTTATAACCCGCGTTTGACGTCTATCCGAAAAAACAAGCATTTTTATAAAAAGCTAAAATATAGTTTAAATTTTGCTTTTTATATTATCAGGTCAGACTGCGTTGCATTGTGCTGTACTAGTTCACGGCAAACAACTCGACAAAGAAGGAAAAGTTCGGGCGGACAGTAGAGAAATCATTAAAGCTCTCATCAAGGCAGGAGCCGATCCATGTGCCCAGGTAAAGGACGACAAATTCAATAGTGTGTCAAGCTGTAGATCCGTTGAAAACTTTCAAGCTGTTTTTATGCTCCCCGAATAAAATCGGGGCACATGGTTAATTAATATTCGGCGCTTCGTCCGTCATTCTTTCCAGACTTGTTCTTAGCAACCACTGGCTTAGATCCAGTGAAACATGATAGGAAGTATCCCTAACACAGTGGGATGTGCATATTTTCAGCTCATTCTTTTTAATATTTTTTCACCTTTGCCCTTTGTAATTTCCCTGTATTACGATATAGGACCTTTCTTGTCTGGGCTATTTCTCAGCAACCACTTGTTGGACAAATGACACTTAATGGGAAGCTTCACTAACAAGAGCAGATATGCATATTTTCAGCACATTCTGGTTTATAAATTATTCACTGCGTTATTGGTATTTTCATTTTCTATAAAGCGTAATATAGGAACAACCTTGTCTGGGCTATTTCTCCACAACTATACTTGTTCAATGACACTTTATGGAGAGTTTCACTAACATGAGCATCCGTCAGATCCACCGATAACTCGTTAAACTTTGTTACTGGTATTGTTGTAGTGCTTGGTTCTTTCAGAGAAAATCATTTAACATATTTTACGAATTAACTTGTATCAATCGGATACAAAAAAGAAACTTATGTTTCAGTATACCTTTGTTTGTCTGTATTTGATCTAGCTCTGAAAGCTATTGAATAATGCAAATGTCTGACTACGTCTACTGATCATAATAATGCAAGTAGTTCGAAGCATAGAAAAAAGATGCGTATTAATTTTTTATTTAAAACTTTATTTTCAATCAACTTCCATTATAATTGTGGAAATGTAGTTTTTACGGACTTCTCCAGATAGATGGAATATATGTCACTTTAATGTAAAGTCGTGAGTTTAGCTAACCCGAATGGTTAAATCTTTATCTAGGACAAAACGACCGGGAAAACGCCTTTGATGAATGCCATTGAAATGAAAAGATCCGACCTGGTGGAAACCATCCTGAGAGCAGTTGACCCGGATATGGTTGTAAAAGTAGTGAAAGCGCAAGATTTCGACGGCAAGAGTTGCATTAACATAGCTGAAAACCTGAAGGGAAGTTCCGGAGTAGAAGTTTGGAACAGAATGAACAACTTACTACAAGCAGGACTGAAAGGATCAATCGGGTTTGTGTAGAATATGGGCAAAACTACACAAATACAACTAGAAAAAATTTGAGACATTTTTGCCCATTTGATGTGAGAGTCTCACATGCTATCTGTGTCCTCCTGGCACCTGTATACTATACCTTAATGCATAATGTTTAAGATTTCGATGTTTTAAAAGGAAAACAGGACACCAGGTACAAACTGGAACCAGGGAATGAGATTATTTTGTGAAATAATGATTAATACTAGTGGTTCTGGTCGCTCAGTATATTGTAGAACCGACATTATGAGCCGGATATTTATGGAAATTGAATGTTGCCTGAAACATTTGCTGTTTGGGGAATTATTATTTCAAGCAACAACAATATATGTGTGTCTGATATCACTCTTTGAATGTAATGCAGTAACCGTGATTGTTGTTGTTGTTGTAGTAATTTCAAGCAGAATTTGATAAAAAGTACTTTGCCATACTTTAAAATGTTAACATATGTTTGCCCCGTCCACACAAACTTCTT
Source organism: Corbicula japonica (assembly GCA_038501625.1). Taxonomy (NCBI): domain Eukaryota; kingdom Metazoa; phylum Mollusca; class Bivalvia; order Venerida; family Cyrenidae; genus Corbicula; species Corbicula japonica. The sequence goes on along the minus strand of JAZAYU010000004.1, from coordinate 10,778,688 downwards.
TCGATTATTTCAGTTATTTGAATACCAATAAAATTGTTTAAAATAGAATAGTCGACTTCTTTTCGAAATGAGACTACACTAGTAGAAACACACAAAAATATGGGCGAAAACAGTCAACTGGGGTACAAGTTTGCTTTAAGTAAAATTCACTTGCCTCTGAAGCCTAACAGTGACATACAATGTTATCTCTGTCGAAAAGTAATAAAATTGTAAGCTACTGAATATAATAAATCCGGAAGGTACAAAGTCACTGGCATGCATGCACGCACACACATCTCGGAATGGAAAACTCACAAACAAATAAACAAGCAATTAACATACACCGAACAACATACTAGGTACAGGCCCCTCCTGGAGCCCGGTATAAAGCTTGCATTTACTATGCGTCATCTTTCTCTGGAAGCACTTGTGCAAACATGCAGTATGGATGAAGAGTCCCGTGTAACACCATGTCAGTCGTTGTTAGAGTGGTCTGCAAAGCCATAATATTGCCTGAGGTGATAAACTTTCCCACTAATCCAGAGGGATGGCGTGAAATATCTGTCAAATTCCTCATAAAGTGGAACTTCCAACATATATGTTTTGCGCTAAACAGGAACTATATTGCATGTTATTGCATAGGTATATTGCATATACTACATTGGACAGTGTCTTACGTTATCCCCCGTTGGAACAGCTACATCAGAGACGGGGGATCAGCAGATTTTACTTTTTGCCCTTTCCTCTGCCCCGGGCCGAAGACATTTTTGCAGGCATCTCTTAACCTCGAAGTCTAAATTGGAAATGAAGGAACTGGGGCAGTTCACAAGTGGGCGCGCTGTTTAAACGCTATTCATACGTTTGTAAAGAACTGTCTTCGATAGCTCGGGGTTTCAAACGCTCGGAAAGCTGTGCGTTTTATTAATTTTTTCAAGAGTGTTTACAAGCAATACCTACGTTTTGTCTACGTTTTTATAATTATTAATTAACGATCTCATATTGGCCCAGCATTTCTCATATTGGCCCAGTCTTCCTACGAATTAGATGTTTTATTCTGTTTATTAATAAAATAAATCACATTGGCCATGTTATTGGGCCTCGGGCTTACATATTAACCCTCGACCATCGGCCTCGGGCCAATATGTCAACCATTTGCGCAGTAACGAGGCTAATATGAATTCACTTGATTAATAACATTATATTATCATACGCTAGATTGTGAATACACCTTTATAGATATTTGAGAGGTAGATCTTTCCGAGAAAGAGATTTAACTAAAAGTAGAATAATTTCTTCCATAAACTTAACAAAATACGGAGACTTTAAAGAAGAAGCTCCTTTTCAATTTATTGTAGTCACCCTAAAATAGCATCGACTTTGCGTTTTGATTATGTGCTAATGATATCGCTACTGCATCCGCTGCTCCGACAGGGAACTATAGGCTCTACGCCGGTACTGTTTTGTGCTCAACAAATTTATTCATATTCTGAGTAAATATTTGTCCTTTACTTGGTATACTTTATAAACATAGACTACAATCTTCCTATTATCAAGAAAATCTTTTCAAATAACGTTATATGTTATTTTACCGAGATAATCCAGAATTAATGTTTGAGTTTAAACTAAGATTTTGTGTTTTTTTGCTTTAACAGTTCTTAATTGTTTGTATTTAAAAATGATATAAATATTATATTCTAATTAATAAATCTAATATCATTAAAGACTTAATCAATAAAGTAAGCTCTAGCTGTATCGCCATAATTTTTACATTGGGTTGAGTTTTAAAATTTAATCAAGCTCAATATTTTTCGTGATACTTGTGTCTGATTTTTGTTTTTGGTCCCGATTACGAACATAATACTGGTAGAGGTAGGCCTATATTCGGTTTGAGAATATGCCTAGTTATGTATCATTGCATTATTTTCAACAAAACTCAAACAGCGACGTTAACTTTGGCGCTCCACTCCGTCATTTCCGCCGCGACGTCAACAATGTCTTAAATTCTAAAGTCATGACCCCGGAAGCACTTCGTAGTCCGCAAACATGGAGGAAAAGTCAAAAGAACTGACAGATGAGCGTTCCAAACAGCTCATTACAATTAAGCTTAAACGTGAAAATCTTTTAAAAGCTTATAGATAGGTAGGATGATTCTCTTCTGAATCAGTAGGTCTGCCAATTCTGAATTTTTTTAAAGAATGTTCATGAACGAGGAACCAATGTATGACGCAAACGCTTCCCAAATTATTTGACTTTAATTAGGTCCTATATCGATAATTATTTGCGTTTTTATTCTTTTATAAGACTCGGTGAACTGTAAACGGTGAACTGTAAACAAATAAACACCACAATTATTCCCGCCGCGCTGTCAAAATAAAAATTGGCGAAGTTTGATTGGCTAAAAAACGTGGGCTAACATCGCCTGATGCGTGCGTCTCGCATCAGCCGTGAACATGCCACTATTTAATTTGAATCATGGATTCAAGCATTCATTCGTAGACAATTTGGAGCACTGGTTAGACGTTGAATTAAGGTAAGACAGTTATCATTTCATTACAGAAGCGGTTAACTTACTAAAACAATATATTAAAGTGATCGATTTATTAAAGAGTTATGTTGTTTACATGCCTAAAATTAAAACGAAAGTAGAAATGAAACTTACGTTGGGAGAATTGAACTTTAAGCGAGCATCTAATACGTTAAAGAAACGACAGCCTGTGATAATGATATTTTATTCTGATGGGACTTTTGACATAATAGTGGTAATTACCAAAAAACTGACCCAAATAAACCCCTGACATGTTGGCATTTCAACAGAAATTCTATTGGTTCGTTGTAAAGAACTACATATCTTCATTTTAAACGCATTTGTGCTGCACTCTAAAAAGCATGCCATACATAGAATTCAAGTGAATACTGAAAGTTTGCAAAAGACACAACTAAATTATTTTTACTTCAACTAGGGATCAGCCTTCTGAACAATATGTTGCAATGTTTATCATTTCATGTTAGTCTTAGTGTTGTCTTCGATGCTGTAGCCCTGCCAAACTATGGGACTATGTTTACCAAATCGCTCTATGTTACAATTTTTGCTCAATGTTAATGTATTGTATCGAGGTTACGTATGTAAATCCTCTGATGCTGTATTTAACTAGTCAAATCTGTCTTTAGCAGCCACCCAAGGGAGTGACATAAAGTGGCTGCTGAAGACAGGTGGCTTTTAAAGACAAAAAAAAATATAACAAAATGTCAGTTTAGGTCATATTCTAACAGGCTGTTTAAGATGAGTGGTTGCTATTCACAGGTGGCTGCTTAGGCAGGTTTTACTGTATAGTGTGTAGCCCATGGTATATTTTACTATGTTCATTGTGCCATGCTACATCTGATGTTCATCATCCCACACATTATTTATAACTGCGTTCAGAATCCCATGCTATATCATATTTAGTCCTATATCTTACTATGATCATATCCTGTGATTTTTTTGGTTACATTATTAACATCCCATGCTTAAATTAAGAATGTAAACTATACTGTGTTTTATTCTACATGTATGCTTAATTTTGATAACTACATATGTTTTATGTCATTAGCAAAAGAGACACTGTCTTGTCAGTGAAAATAACCCTTTACTCCATTTGCCTTTATTGTATGGGTGACCAGTTTAGATTCGGATCATCCAGAAAATCCTGGTCATCTGATGGGATCTACACCGTTTGCTTTCATTGGGTTAATTTCAGACAGTGAATGGTGTAGATAGTGTAGATCTAGATAAGTCTTTAAACAATGCAGATGTGCCAGCTGATCTTGTTCAACATCAGTTGCACAAGCAAAAAAAAACCTTACATATGAAGAAAAGAGTAAAACTATCTTATGGTACCTTGATTTCTTTTCAGTTTTCAAAACATAAGACTCCTGCACTTAATATCTGCAAAATGCCAGCAAGGAGTTTCCTGGAGACTCCGCTGTTTAAAGACGCTGCAGAAGGAGATACAGGGGACTTGGCCCTGTTGCAGCACCTCAGTGGTCATGTCAGTAGTCAGTGCATTGGGGAAGATGGAGAGGTTGTCATTAGTGGGATTTCTTGTCGGCTGCCTCAGTCTGACAATATGACAGAGTTCAAGGAGAATCTTCTGGAAGGGGTTGACATGGTAACCGAAGATGATTCAAGATGGCCACCAGGTACGCTACTTGACATTTATATATCAGTGCTTTACTAAATTGACATGACCCTATTACATTGGCAAACAATGCAGATCCAGCTCAGTCGGCACTTGGAATTGGATTCATTTCATTATTTCTGACCAAGACTTGACCAGTGTAGATCCAGATCATTTTAATAATGGTGGGCCTTTGGTGGCATTTCATATTTGTTGAACTTTGAATGGTAAGGATTGATATAAATATTGATTCATTGGAAATACTTGTAAACACTGACCTATAGGTATGCAACAACCTTTGATATCTTCCCTGTGGTTTTATTGTACCAAGCCCAGATTGTTGTGGTCAGAGTATTGAAGATACTGCCAGCATTGTCACTCCCACTGCGTGGCCTTTATCTGTCAGAAAGATACTTGATAATCTGTGATATAAACAATAAGACATGAAATAACATGTTTTCCTGAATTTGGCATTTTCCTTGAAAATGACATGAAAAGCTGGTATACAGGTATTAGCTGTTTAACACGGGTACAAGGCACACTGTGTAGATAGTATGGACTTAAATGGCCAAAATCTGTTTTACATTGTTGTAGTACTTGCTGGTGCAGTTTACATGAACATAAATTTGCTACGAACATTACATGTACTTTTATTTTTGTTTCGATTTACATGTACTTCCGAGTTTTTTCCTTTGTGAAAACTAGTGATGTAACGATTATCGATTAAAATCGCTTAATCGTCTATGAATGACTTTTCGATTTGATAATCGATGTCAATCCCTCATAATCGATTTATATTGATGTTTACCACTGTCATTTAAGTACAGCATAATAACTTTAAGGCATATTGTAGTCATTTATTTGTACAAGTCATAAATTTTGTTGACCTTGTAGGTATTTTTTTCCATTTACAACCTGTTTTGGGGGTTGCAGGGATTCAAATAGGTGCAGATTTTTGCATTTTGATGCACACAAATTTGAATTGTTCCACTTTTGACGGAAATTTTTTTGCAAAGCATTGTTCTTTCATCATATTTTTCATTCAATGTTTAGTACATGAAAAAAAATAATTGAAAGATGTTATATTTTATCTTTAAAACTCCAAATTTTATGTTAAAAGTGGCAGCAAGCAACAGTAATGGGTAATTTTGTAAGCTACTTCCATTTTGTGAATGATACACTAAGCTGTTTCATAAATTGGTTCTTATCAATGAAATCACATTGGAAGTGGCAAATGATTCCAGCCAATGATTGTTCATGATTTGCAACCAATATCCCAATATTATGATTGTGTCTGAAATTGTTAGCAAATAAAGGTTCAAGTTAAAGGGTGTAGTTGTCTCTTGAATAGTGATTTTTTTAAAATACTTTACTACCAAATGGGATTACATCTGTATGTGATGCTATCATAATTTACAAATGCATTAACAATTGAACATGTTCAGTCATCAATCCAAGATCATGTTGATGCACTTTCATACTGAATTCTATTAGAATTCTGCTTCAACTTTGAAACAAAACTAGCATGGAAATTTTACCAGCAGAATTTAAAGTACTTAGTTTATGTATTTTTGTTCTTGATTTCTCGCAGAAAAAAGCACTGTATTATTTTGCTCATACTTTTCAATGCCTTTGAAATTGCAGCTTGCTGCTTAAGGTCACAGTGTATTTGTATTCCTTTACATAATTAGTTTTTGAGAAAACTAACCCAAAAAATAGGGCAAAGCATTCATGTCACACAACATAGCACCCAGACTAACCTTCTGTAGATTTTCAAGTTAACATTATAGCTGTACAAGAATGTAGGTTCTGTTATTTACATAATGACTGTATAGTGTTTAATTGAATTGATTCTTTCAATTGTCTTATTTACATTTAAAGTAGTTAGTTTATAGAACATAATTAAACATTAAAGGTGCATAGCAAAACACAGGCATTAACCTTCAAAGCCTGTGTCAAAGTTTTCGATTATTTTCCGATTTAAATGGATTTCTTCTAGGAATTTCGATTCGATAATCGATTATGATATTTGTCCGATTCTGCAACACTAGTGAAAACACTGATTTAGTGTATCATTAGTGAAGAACAAAAATTAGACAAAGTTAGCCACACATATGTAGTTTAGCGAGTCTATTCCAATTATTTAATTTCAAAATGTGAAATGTTCATCTCGCAGGTATGTATGGTTTACCGAAGAGAAGTGGTAAGCTAAAAGATCTGTCCAAGTTTGATGCTGCCTTCTTTGGTGTTCATCCTAAACAAGCCAACAGTATGGATCCTCAGTTACGAATACTTCTAGAAGTCACATATGAAGCTATCATAGATGCAGGTCAGTGTTCTATTGTTTTGGAGAACTTTTCCAAGTGTCTTGATGACAAAAAAGAGATATATATTTATTACAGCCTACTGAGACGATATTGTTATATGACATAATAATCTGTTGTATGAATACTATGATCACCAATCTTTAGTGAAGTGCAGGGATTCTAAAATCGTCGGCAGGCCGGTCATTGACCGATTTTCGGGAAGAATGTCCGATTGAAATTTCAAAATTGGTTAAAAAAATCGGTCATGAATATTGGCCTACAAACTGTTACAAAATTACCTACATGTACATTTTTTTCACATCTTAATCAGCTATTAACCTGTCAATTAGCGACTTCACAAGTCTGCTACCATGACTACACGTTCCGTGAATAGCCTGCGGCATAGATGAAACGGGATGTGGTCGATCTCATTTTAACAACGGGCGGGTTATTTAATTTCCAAAAATGGACTGCGCCAGTCAAAGGCTGTCTGACGTCAGAATTAACAAATGGTTGTATTAATTAACGTAAACGATAAAAAAGTTTGCATTTTATTGACAGACATGTTAGTTTGATATGTGCGTAATTCTAAAAGACCGACGACCGAAAATTGCTGTTTATTAAATTTAAAGAAAACTTACATAACGAGAATTTTACTTGAACTGTTAGCATTCACAACAAATTTGAAATGGCTCAAATAAATATATACTTAAATGTGAAAAAATTCGAGAGACCGGCTTGGTTACTTACGCATATAACGATTCAAATAAATTTCAAATTTACGAAAAAATCTACGTAATCAACATTTATTTCCGAGTAATGTTGCATACGCTGACTTGTAAGTTCGTAGATTCAAAAATTACTACATCCGGTAAAGAAAAGAATACTATTTCAAACAACTATAATATAGTGTTACAAAACATGGTGTGATCGATGTATATTAACGTAAAGCGAATACTTGCCTCCCGAAATTCCGAGAGAGAAAACATTTTTAATATCTAAGTAATCCACTTCACAATCGCTATGAACACTGCTGAAGATAACTGTTTTGAACCATTACGTCACGTTTAAAATGCATGGAATGCTTGTGTATAACAACAAAGACGCCGATCGCCGTAAACTTCAAACATCGCGTGCCGTTTTTATAAATCGATCAAAGAATTTTTCGGTCTACAGCTCGAAAACCATTAATCTTTTGAGAGGTTGTAGGATATCGCCGACGAGAAAATATGCCGGAAAAGAGAAATGGAGTGGGGGTCGGGAGAATGAAATACGCTGAACCGGGGACCGGAAGTCGCAGTTCGTGCGAACCAGAAGTCGGCGAAATGTCAATTTTGGCGCCAATGTCCGATTGGGATTTTGAAATTTTAGAATCCCTGGTGAAGTGTATTGCAGATTTGGAGAGTGGGATTTCAGAAAAAGTATTTTTAGCCTTGTAACAGTTTAAATTTGTCACATCCCAGTGAGGGTGATGGGGATAATTATTTCAACCTGATAAAATTCATGTTCACCAAGGTGGAAGTCTATGCATGGTTGAAAATCTCTTGAGCTGGAATATTTATTTTATTAAACTAAACCAATATGTTTATTACTATCTGCCTTCATTGTCTTCCAGAAATTTATTTTTTAGCAATGTGACCATCTTACATCTGCAGTAAAGAGAAAAATTTTTTGTATAAATTGTATGAACTGTAATTGTATGTAATAAAGAGGTCCTTTGTTACTTTGTAAATAACAACCATAGATACATATACTTACAAATTTTGTTACAGGTGTCAATCCGGAGGTGATACAAGGATCCAAAACAGGTGTGTTTATAGGGGCCAGTGCCTCGGAGAGTCATGAAGCTTGGTCCATGGACCCAGAGTCTACAGTTGGATACTCCATGACTGGATGCACACGATCCATGTTTTCCAACAGATTGTCTTTCTTCTTTGACTTTAAAGGTATAAACTCAGTAAGTTGTACATAACGTGAGGATGTAACTTTGTTACAAACCATCGCTTAAAACAGTATGGTGTCTTGATGAAATCAGTTGAGATTTAAGCTTGAATTTTCTAGAAAATATCTAGACTAAGCTATTCTACTTGTTGTTTTTCATCTGTGTGCTGTCCTATTGGTTTAAGTTTGCATGCTTACTCATTATATCTTACAAAATACTATATTGGGCAGCTTTGCAACATGTGTGTGTGTGTGTGTGCTAAGAAGAGTAACTCTCACTTCAATTTTGATCAAATTATGGACTTTTTCAAATAATAATTTATGGATTAAGTTTGCGTGCAAGCTGTCCAACTACATACATGTACTTACACTTGAGATTTAAAACATTATACGCATGGTCATATCCCTGGGCCGATGTATAAAGTACCATAACTCTACCTTGCATTTTGATCAAATTATAGTCCTTGTTTTGAATTTTGCGCTTAACATACATGTATGATTAAAGTTAAGTATTTATCTCATTATGAAAGTTTATATAATATGTATTATATAATGATAAGAAGAATGTATGTCTGGTGTGGTTTCAGGCCCTAGTTACACAATCGACACAGCCTGTTCCTCCAGCCTGCTGGCCCTAGATCAAGCATTACATAGTATCAGAAGTGGGCAGTGCGATGCTGCCATTGTGGGAGGAGCTAACCTCTGTTTGAAACCAGCGGTTGCAGTACAGTTCATGAAGCTTGGAATGCTGTCCCCAGATGGCATGTGTAAATCATTTGATGCAGAAGGTAGGAATTGCCATCTTTTCAACGAAGGAATTGCCATCTTTTCAACGACTGTTGGAGAGGTATTTTTTCAGACCATCATTGATTCTCCCTCAGTTGTGCCAGTTTAAAGTCACTCTTTCAGACCAGTTTCTAAAGGAATCTTTTCGGTATATTGAAAGTTATGAAGCAGTTTTGGAGAATAAGTCTTGAAACCTGTTAAACATCTGTCGAGAAATGAACTTGGACCCAGCAAACAAATTCTCAAAAATTTGTTAATGTTAAACATATAGGGTATTTAAAAGGGTTTAAATGAAATCTTACAGGTCTGTCAGTATAAATTTCTGTAGTGTTGACAAAGGACTTTAAAAAATCTAGTTTATGGGAAAATGGCCTTTTTTGTTTTGCTTGGTCTTTTTATAGATGATTTAAATCCTGCTTTATAAAGCTGTTACTTATTTACAGGTAACGGCTATTGTAGAAGTGAAGGGATTGTAGCTATCTATCTGCAGAGGGAGACATGTGCAAAGAGAATGTATTGTAGCTTGGTTCACTCCAAAACCAACAGTGATGGAAACAAACATCAAGGTCAGTGCTGGGCCTAAGATCACAAAACTAAGATTGGAGGCCAGTCTTAAATCTCAAGAATCTGATAGGCTGAAATCATAAGCTTGAGATATGAGACTGGTCTCCACATTTAGTTTTATGATGTTGCGACATGTTTTTCATAGTTATCTCAAGGTGATAACTGTAAATAAGTTAATGTGAAAATAAGGAATTAACAAACTTGCCCATTAGAAGCTCCAGTACATTCAATAATTTTGGACAACAGGTTGGAGCTGTAGTGTCCGTGTAGTGAGTGTTACAGCTGTCAAAAGAAGGAATTCCAAGATAATTTAATGCCCTTGTTAAAATTATGACTATTGATGACTATTTAAAACAAAAAAAAAATGGCCCAATTAGTGATGGGCCCCAGACATCAGACCCCACTTATAGTGTATGCCATCATCTAAACAGATAATTAAGGCACTGGTTTTAACTACTTAAGTTCTTAATATTAAAATTGTACATAGTGGACAATAGTTGCCATTATGTTATAGTAACCATCTCTTAATTAGTCCAGTGATAACACAGGCAACATCTCTGCAAGAAGTAAAAAATATTCTTTGAAGTTTGCAGCCATTTTAGTAATTGAAACATTAGTCAAAGTGATGTTAAGTTTAAGCTGGTTTTAGTTTATTCCAAGATTGCTTACCCTTTTGCTGCCGACGTCGGAAACCCGGATTGACTTCGTCCGTGCCAAGAGCTTTTTACCACATAAACAAATACCAATACCAAGGTCAGAATGAGGCTGTTTATTTATAGATATATCGAAGTAATTACTATGTTTACATGTGAAAACGAAAGCAATAACATTATTGGCCAATATTTCAATGATCTCATCTGCCTACGTCAGCATAGAAACCTCCGCTTTGCATATTGGTCTATATATAGAAACGGCAAAAGCCGTCCATATGGCAAATACGCCGAAAATAATAGGGACGGCATATGCCGTCCTGATGGCAGTGAAAGGGTTAAACAATGTCATTGGAAGGATTAAAAAATGGGAAGCTGATGACATCTTAAGAAAGCCTAGTTTGAAGGGAAGCTTGAGGGTTAATGTATACAGAAAGCATTCACAGAACCCAGATAGATGTCCAGTTTTAGACTGAAAGTGAAATATTTGGAGATTGCTTGCATAAAACAATTATTTTCCTATCCAGGTATAACATTTCCATCAGGAGATATCCAGAAAAGACTGTTAGAAGAGGTATACAGTGAAGCCTGCATTCACCCTACTACTGTCCGCTATGTGGAGGCCCATGGTACAGGGACCAAGGCAGGGGACCCTCAGGAGGTCAACACAATCTGTGATGTGTTCTGTAAGGGCAGAAAAGGGCCTTTACCAATAGGGTCTGTGAAATCCAACATGGGACACTCTGAACCTGCTTCAGGTATGTCAGAATACAAAGTGTTTTAATTACTCATTGAGGGATGTCTAAAAGATATGTGCCGAGTAAGGGTAATTTTCATTGTCAGCTACCTTAAAAAAATTAACATGCATAATTATTAAGTACTTGTACTTGAGTTATTTTGAAAATTTTCAGTTGGTACTGAATCCTACAAGTTGTTATAAAGCAATTTCGTCAATATGGAAAAACATAGTCCAAAAATTATATTTACAAAATAACAAAAGCTGCTTAAATTGTGAGCTTTTGATATCCATTTCAACTGTTACATGTATAAAAACAGTACAATCTACTATTTGTTGATACATTCCTTGGAGTTTAAAATAATTTATATTTCAGGGTTAGCTGCTGTTGCCAAGGTAATAGTGGCTATGGAAGAAGGCACCATCCCTGGCAACCTGCACTATAACGAACCTAATGCTGACATTCCTGGACTGGCTAATGGACAACTCCAAGTTGTTGACCATAACAAGGCATGGGATGGAGGAGTTGTCGGTGTTAACTCATTTGGATTTGGGGGGTCTAATGTCCATACTATTCTCAAAACAAGAGCTGTGAGAGATTTATCCAAATGTGATGGTTGTGAAAAGAAGAGACTGTTTGTGTACAGTTCAAGGTCAGAGGAAGGTCTAAAAGACACACTGCGGAAGGTGAGGCATCATGGGAAGGATGTACACTTGCATGCCTTGATGAACGAGACGGCTCACATGCCTCCTGCTACACATCCATACAGAGGCTTCACTGTGTTAAATGGCTCTGAAGACATCCATGTTCAGGTAAAATTTGGTTCAAATAAAAAAATTTCTTTATTTTGTAAGGAGAATCAATTTGAAAGTTTCATTTTTGAATTAGTATATTAAAATATATTATAGTGCAGGTGTCTTAACAGGGCTTTTTTTCCTTTTGTAGGGGCCGTTTATGGGTGCCTTCCCTTAAGAAAATTTCTTTAAAATCATGGAGTTTTCCCAAAAAGTAACTTTACATCAGGTTTTTCATTCCCCTTCAGAGAAAAAATCTTGCTATTTTCCCAAAAATTGTAGGGCATGGGCCTGTTCCCTTCGCATTAAAAAAAGCCCTGGTCTACATTTACTTGACTGTTTCTGTAAAAAACAATGAATAACCAGATCAGATTGCCTCAAAATGTTTGATCATTGGAGAATGTTCATTAAAGACTCTTATATCCATTTGTGTATTGTTTATTCATCAGGATATTTGTCTCTAGTTAATAACTTATTCATGTATAGGGTGAAAAAAGAACAGTTTTGGGTCTTGAAATAATGCCAGAAAGATAAAATTTCAGCTTTCTAAAACCTGCTGTAAAATCTATTTTACAGAAAGCAGGAGTGGAGGAGCGACCAGTATGGTATGTGTTTGCTGGGATGGGTACACAATGGTATGGTATGGGCAGACAGATGATGGAAATAGATGTGTTCAAGAAATCCATTCTCAAATCTGATGTGGTGCTGCAACCATATGGCATCAAGCTCTATGACATGTTGGTGAATGGAGATGAAAATACATTTGAAAACACGGTCAATTCATTTGTTGCTATTGCTGCCATTCAGGTAAATCAGTTATTTTGATTTCACATTACCATATTGTTTATATTCAATTTTTTGGCAATACTACTGAGTAGTGGTAAACGAGCAGATGACATCTGTGGATCTGCCCAATCCAAAAATCTTCCACAATTTATAATCAGTTATTTCAGATAATTTGAGATGGTTATACTGTTCTATATTTACTGCCAAAGTTCTGTTAATTTTAAAGGAATATTAATATGTGGTCCTGTTTATTCAGGACATTTGTGTCCAGTATATAATTGTATTTCATTTTAAAATTGGGTGAAGTTCGTAGCAAAATTCTGCAATCATTTTTTAGATTTTTACATAGAGATTTTTAGGGTAATGTTAGATTGTGCATGTAGTGTGTAAGACTGTTTGGAATCTGGTGTGACATGGTATTGGTTAGACAACTAAACTCCCTACAAGTACCATAAACAGTATAATAAATATGACACCACAATATTATACAGTAAGAACAATAAGGACATACACAAATCCTGTCACATTAGTGATTAAGTAATACAGGTACATTGAATAGATGATTTTCCTATTGCAGGTTGCTTTAGTGGATATTCTCAAGATAATGGGTGTTCATCCAGATGGCATTGTAGGTCACTCTGTCGGTGAACTTGGATGTGCCTATGCTGATGGTTGCCTAGCAGCCGATGAGGTGGTGCTTGCTGCCTACTGGAGAGGACAGTGTATACAGAATGCTGATCTACCTCCAGGGGGAATGGCTGCTGTTGGTATGCATGAAATTTGATCCTTTTTATGCATAAACACATTTTGCATGATCAGTTTTGCCCATTTAAGACCATCTCCATAAGTGTGTTAGTTTGTTGGGTTGGTTAGTTTTCAGTTTCTTGTCAGTGTATCAACATTGAATTGGCGCAAATTATTTTTATCCCTTGGATGATTTTTATTACAAGTAGTGACCTACCTACCTATCCTAAAAAAATCAGGTTAATGCAAGTTACTGCAAACAGTTGGCTGTGCACTGTTACCTGTCTTGTTATTTAAACTCGAGCAGTAATATACATGTATTCTAATATACCTCCTGTATTTCAGGTCTGACATGGAAAGAGGCCTTAGAGCAGTGTCCACCAGGTATAGTACCAGCCTGTCATAATGCTGAGGATACAGTGACAGTGTCAGGCCCCAAGGAGGCTGTCGGCCAGTTTGTGAGGGATCTGAAGGAGCGGCAGATATTTGCCAAGGAAGTTAACAGTGCTGGAGTGGCCTTCCACTCGTATTACATGAATGAGATAGCTGCTTCACTCAAAACTGCATTAGATAAGGTAGTCTCTTTGTATGAATGTCTATAAGGCTTAGGTACATGGTTAAACACTGCAATGTCTAGTCTGTCTCCAGTTTTGATGCTTGGGTGCTCTTGTCACCGGACTCATGCACTCTCCTTAAAACAGTAAAATCTGCTTGTGAAATAATTGCAACAGTGGGTGAGTTCCTCCAACCCAGAGAAGGATAGAATGCTTTAATTTTATGTCTCTTCTGCATAGAAATATGGTCACATGACCGAGTAATTTTGTATTTTCACCCTTTGGAAAAACTGCTCATTTGTAACACAAAGGTACCAAAATATGGACTTTTTCAACATGATTATGAAAAATAACATAAAAGTAACTTCTCTTTTTTATTGTTTGTATAGAATGTTGATTTTCTTTAACTTTTGTTTATTTTTATCATGTAGATACACAACACTAAGAATCTTGCCTGTGCTGGATTTAAAGGTGATCAATGGAGTTACCTGTTGCAACAGATATCAATCTCTAGTTTAAGATTTTTCATGTATGATTGCAGGTAATAAAATCACCAAAAGCAAGAACAGAGCGATGGATCAGTTCCTCGATCCCAGAGAAGGATTGGACCTCTGACCTGGCGAAGCTCTCGTCTGCAGACTATCATGTAAACAACCTTGTTAGCCCAGTGCTGTTCCAGGAAGCCTTGCAGCACGTGCCTCGGAATGCCATAGTGATCGAGATAGCACCGCATTGTCTGCTGCAGGCAGTACTCAAACGATCCCTGGCCAAAGACTGCTGTATTGTGGGTCTAATGAAGAGAGGTCAGGAAAATAATGTTGAGTTCTGTCTCTCAAGTTTAGGAAGGTATGCTTTAGATTTTGTGTAATCTAGAATATAACTTAAAGTAGGTGAAAAGCCAATTTAAGTGAAGTTTGGAGGCTTTTTTAACACAGATTCAAGTAATTATAAATCACCTGTTTAACTATTTGTTGTTGAAATTTGCTGCAAAACTGTATTACTGGTAAATTCAGGTATGGAGTACTTGCATATATGATAATGACAATAAGAACACATTATTAGCAGCCCTGAGGTGACCAAAATTGTGCTTAAGTTAAGATTTTCATTTGTTTGACTTTCAGATGTTACCAGCAAGGTTTGCAGCTGAATACCCTGGGTCTATTACCCCCATTGACTTTTCCAGTCCCCCGGGGAACCCCAATGGTGTCTCCACTTGTGAGATGGGATCACACCCAATCCTGGAATGTTGCTACAGCTGACATGTTTCATTTAGGTGGAGCTAAGTCATCAAATGGTTGTGGGTTTGATATTGACATGTCACATGACTCGGAGGACAGGTTTTTGATTGGTCATAAGATAGATGGGCGTGTTTTATTTCCTGCTGCTGGTTATCTGTTACTGGCCTGGAAGACCTTGGCTAAACTGGAAGCAAGACAATATGAAGAGATCCCAGTGTCATTTGAGGATGTCACCATACACAGAGCTACCATTCTGCCAGAGGAAGGTGATCATCTATGATATATATTTGATAATATTTGATAAATTGCAATTTTCTATTAAAATCCTATAAAATTTGAGTGTACAGATCAGTTATTTTCAGTGAAATGGTTACCATTTGATTGATTTTAGCCAACACAACCCTTCTATTTTGAAAGGGTTAATTAAACCTCTGAAAATGCTTTCAAAGCTTGCAGATAAATGTGCATAATTTGAAATTTTATTTTATCAGTCCATGTAAATGAAAAAGAAGTTGATGTTATGTCAACTTTTTTTAAATATAAATTTGCTTCCTTAGGATATTTATCTTTGTGTTGCTGAGACTGTTGATAGATCTTAACTAATGATTTTCCATATTCAGCAGTTTGCCATGAATTCTGTTGACTTTGAACACTTCAGGTAATGTACATTTTGATGTGCGACTAATGCCAGGCACTGGAAGCTTTGAAATCCAGGAGGGCGGGGCACTTGTTGCAAGTGGTAGAGTTACTTCCCCTGAAAGTACAGACATCACACAAACGGTCTGTGATGTTGGAACATTACAGCTTAAATCTTCTGACATTTATAAGGAGTTGAGACTGAGAGGTTATGACTATGGACCCACATTCCAAGGAATACTGAAAGCTAGTTTGACAGGTACCATTCTAATTAATCTGACTACATAAAGCATGCTCATTAACCCTTTACACCATAAATATGCCTTTTACCACATGGGTGACCAGTGTAGATCATAATCAGCTGGCACATCGCTTTTGGTCAGATATAACCTAATGAATCAAAAGTGAATAGTGCAGATCCTGATCATATGTCACCAATGTGCTGGCTGATCATGATCTATTCACTGTTTGTCCATGGGATAACGTTCCTATGGCACAGAGAAAAGGGATAAAAGCACAATTTAAACATATCATTTTAATTACCATTTTTAGGTTTCTTAGCTTGCTATTTTTAGAAAAGACAAAGCAATGTCATTTGCTGAATTTGATGATTCTAAATGTCAACTTCCCATAGACATATTCCCATAGGGCAGCTCAGTGGTATTAAATTATATTGTACATGTATATTCAGGATTGAATGGTTTGTTGGTGTGGATGGGAGAATGGGTCTCGTTCTTGGATGCTATGCTACAGATGACCATTATGTCTCAGCCAGGACGTGGTTTATGCCTGCCAACTAGGATCAAGTCATTAGTGATTGACCCTGTAGCTCATAGGCAGCAACTTTCTGACATTGCAGATGGAACAAGAGGTAAAATAATATGGTGTAAGAAACTTCGAAATACCAAACATGAAAACTAAAACTTATTACTGGCTTGGTTTGATTAATGGAAAGTTATTTAGCAAATATTTAGAGCTAGTCTGACAGTATGTGTCAGTCCAGGTTAATTCTTGGATGGACGATGAAGATTAGAATGTAGTATTTTTTCAGACTGTACAACACCATTCCAAAATGATGGGCTTAAGATTTGACCGTGGCTTTTATAGTGGACTTTCATGTAACTTTCTTAACAGAAATATTTTATGTTTAACTAAGATGGATCTCAATCAGTAAACAGATTGTAACCTGCCCAAAGACGGGTTTGCTTGTGAACAGCAGGTAGAAATCAACAATGACATTTGAATAAGGTATATTTTCTAACTCTCTTCAACAAAATCTTTAGGGGGGCCTACTACTGGTTATTCAATAATAAAACTTTTTTTAAAACAAATTTTTAATGCAAATTTTATCAGAAATAACAATAGCTTGTATTCAGGAAACTTCCTTCTTTAAGAGATTGTCCCTTTCGTATTAACAGGTTTCCAAGTGGTTGTTGACCCATATTGTGACACATGTACCTGTGGTGGAGTGAAGCTTCTAGGTCTCCATGCAACATCAGCCCCTCGTCGCCATGACTACCATCAGTCTGTAACAGAAAAGTACAGTTTTGTTCCTTACTGTACCAAAAGTCCACTGCCTTGCATGGACTCCTTACAAGAATATGCCAGAATGTGTTCACAATGTGCTTACCACGGACTGAAAACTCTTTATGATTGCCATGGTAACAGTGGGCTGAAAAACAAGGACCACATACTGACAGTCCTGCAAGACATAAATCCTGAAGAATTTCATTCAGATCTGCACTCAGATGATAAGACTACTGGATTTTTATTCCTTTTGGAGAGATTATTTGACCTGAGTCATGATGCAGGGTTTGCCAATTCCGTCCAAGAGCTTTTATCTCAGAGTAAGAGTTCTCTAATAAGTGATCCATTGCTCAGTTGTCTCACTCAGCATGAAATTCTGAAGCCATGTTTTGATCTGGTTGTGGAAAACATGCTGCAAACAAACATTAATATTGTGGAAGTGTCTAATTCTGGCATGAAAGAGCACATGACACACTTCTGTTCTAGTCATCCATTGTTACATCTGACGTACACCATTGCCATGGATCCTGGAGATAAATCGAGTATTGAAGGCGCTGATACCATAAAGTGGTCAGTAGGTGATGAGCCACCTCAGGGTCTGAAGAAAGGTCACCTTGTCATTGCAAATAATATACTTCATCGACAATTAAACATTCAAAAGGCTTTGTGCAATATTGTTCAGTGTGTTGAGGAAGGGGGATTCGTACTTGTTCAAGAATATACTCAGAACTTTCATCTTGCTTTACCATTAGATGGTTTCTTTGACACTGTTGATATTAACAACAATGATCTCAGCAACAGAAGTTGCGGTATTTATTGTACAGCTGACAAATGGAGGGAAATCTTCTCAGCCGAAGGCTTGCAGTGTATTTATGAGAGATCTGACTCTTTTTTAAATACAATATTTTTGTTACGCAAATGCTCGAATAATGTGTTAGAATCTCAAGAAGTTTTGGATATCTCGAACTTGGGGTGTTCTTGGGTGGGTGATCTGCAGGAGGCAGTCCAATCAGTGCAATCTAGACCAAAGGGGGAGAACTTGTGGTTGGTAGCAGACGGCAATGTGAATGGCATTGTGGGTATGGTAAACTGCCTGAGACAGGAGCCAGCTGGAGATAAAATAAGGTACATGTCTAGATGGTTTTGTTTGGTAATTGAAGATATTTTATGTAGGTATAAGAAATTCACTATGGGTAAATTGCTACACACAACATTGTTTATGATTGTGAAACTTTTGTTATTTTTAGTTTACTTACTGAAAGATTTTTTTCTAACTTCAGTCAGAAGAAATGGTTAAGAATGATAATGTCTATCAATCTAACACTCTGAAACAAAAACTTAACTAACAGTAAATTTTTGGTTACAAATTTAGCCCAGAATTTTTGGCTATGTTGAAAATATTCATTCAAAGTAATAAAATAAATGAACTGAGATACCATTAGGTTTGAGGTTTCAAAATGCAGTAAACATGCAATTGAAAATAATCTTAACAAATTGTTCAACTTTCACCTCGAGCAAGTTCACAGGTGTGGCTTTTTCTAAAATGTTATTAATTAACAAAGTTTTGAAATTTCCGTTGCTTTACCTGTAGTTTTAGAGCATTTTATTATAATTATCAGATGTATTCTGAACATGGGAAAAGAACCACTAACAGATATAAGGAGTGTGGTAAAAACTTTGTCCAAAAGTGACCTAGTCATGAATATATTCCACCAGAATACCTGGGGATCCTTCAGGCATCTGCCTTTGCCACCAGGTGTGTATCACATTATCTTTATTGATGATAAAAGTATAAGGTCTAGACTCTGAGCATTCTCTATCTTGTGTTTAAGGTTTATCATCAAAATTTAGCAATTACCTGCCTTCATAAGTGACATTCATTTTTTTATAGCTTTGTTTTATTAGTACTTTTTGATATTAGGTAAATCACTTTAATGTAACAATTTTTGTTTGACATACTTAATTTTTCCTTTTGATAATATCCTATTTGTCACTGCTAAAATAGCAAGACTGATAGATGGATTTTCTTTGGAACAGCTAACCTGGACATGAAACCAGGTTAGAAAAACCCAGCAACTACATGTATATATTTACTTGAAGCATTTCAGTGTCATATATTTAGCATTCAATGGCAATATTTATTGATTTAGAACTATTTTATTAATATTTATAAACTCTAATTACAAAAGATTACTTGACAAAAATGGAAATATAAACGAATGTGTTACTTTGTAAATTATTGAAAATAATAAAATAAGTAATCTTCCTTGAATTGTATGGAACAACTGACACAACAAATTTCATTATTGCAATTGAAAATAGTTACTACCCACCTCCAAAGAAGACATTTACAGTATAGGAAAGAATTCGGAAGTGATGCTTTTTTGCATGTAAAATGATAGATAACTGTTGTTTTTATCCAGCTTCATTGAAGAATACAGAGTATGCCTATGTAAATGTCCTAACCAAGGGTGACCTGTCAAGTCTACATTGGATAGAGTCTCCCCTGAGGCTCTACGCGTCTGATCTTCATCCTGAATTTGAGCTGTGCCGAGTCCATTATGCCTCCCTAAATTTCCGAGATGTGATGTTAGCCACCGGCAAGCTGCCACCTGATGCTATCCCAGGAGGCATGGCCAATCAGGACTGTTTACTGGGAATGGAGTTCTCGGGGAACGATTCTAAAGGAAATAGAGTTATGGGTCTTGTCCCTGCTAAGGTACTAGAATTACTTCATTAACTCCTGACAGTCAGTTAAATTACTAAGTTGACAAAACAAATTGTTTTAGTGTTGTTTTTCAAAAGTCAAAATGAGAACTATCATTTCTGTGGAGCAGATCCAAAATACAGACACATTAAGATGTTTCAAGCTCTGTTTTTAATTATCACAACAGCATACATTTACCACTTTTAAACTTTGAAACTTTACTGTCTATTCTGACATAAGAATGTTCAATAACTATTTCATATTAATAATCATTTCTAGGGTCTTGCAACAGTGGTAGATGTGAACAGACATTTCCTGTGGGCGGTCCCTGATAACTGGACTTTAGAGGAGGCTGCTACAATCCCAGTTGTCTACACTACAGCATACTATGCTCTGGTTGTTAGGGGCAACCTTCACCATGGAGACAAGGTTCTAATCCATTCTGGTAGTGGAGGTGTGGGTCAGGCTGCCATATCCATTGCTCTGAGTTATGGTTGTACAGTATTCACTACGGTTGGGTCGAAAGACAAGCAGGATTATCTAAAAACAAGATTTCCACAGTTAACTAATGATAATTTCTTCAACTCGAGAGATATATCTTTTGAGGCTGGGATCCTGAAAGCTACCAGAGGAAAAGGTAACTGACCCGAGGTTTATACAATGTATCTTTTAAAGAAAAAAACCAAATACTACATTAAGATTTAGGGTCTGAAATTTAAGCAAACACATGCTAAAACATCAGCTTAGAAAATAAAAAGTGGAGCAAACTATGAATTATTTCTTGGAATGTTATTTTACCTATTATATTCTTTATGAAGTTTTCTAGCAAAATGCTTACATGTACTTCTTTTTTTTTGAAATATTCTATATTTTAGTGTAGAGATTTCAGACTTGAAGCAGGTAAAGAGAAAAAATCAGATCTTAGCGGGTTATACTTGGGCCTTTGTATAACATGGTTTCTTTCAAGATATGGTAACTACAGAATTTGTATGTTCTAGGGGTGGATATTGTGTTGAATTCATTGGCTGAGGAGAAGCTACAGGCTAGTCTTAGAGTTCTTGCTCAGCATGGACGCTTCCTGGAAATAGGAAAGTTTGATCTGTCCAACAATACTGCTCTTGGTGAGTGCTTGTTATCCTTAAATGTCAGCATGCTTGGTCTGAAGGTTATAAAACTGAGTTTGGAAACCAGTCTCAAATCTCAAGCATCTGATTGGCTGAAATGGCGACCAGTCGCCATTTCAGCCAATCAGATGCTCGAGATGTGAGACTGGTTTCCATGCTCAGTTTTATAACCTTGGGCAAAGGTTATATAAAAAAATTAAGTTGAATGGTTAATCTGTGAATAGCACAGTGTTTGGTGCTAAATTAAAATATAAAGAAGTATTGTTTAAAAGCTTTGCTATTTAATTTAGTGTGAAATTGATTGAAATGACTTTGTTGCATACAGGTTTTGAAAACATTTAAATAAGCATGTTTGTGTAGAAAATTTCTATGATTCTAAAAATAAGTTAATATATGCAATATAAAGGTAATGTAGTCTGACAATGTTGAGGGTCTTAAGTTTGAGGAATAGAAAATCTGTAGGAATTGCACCTTAAAACTAGAGAAATTGACAAGTGATGGAAAATAGTTTTTCCCCTTGTGCACTATTATGTCACTAATCACTTAACTTTGGAAAGATAGTTTCCTTTTATAATTTATAATTTCTCAGAAAACTAAATTTCAATTGACTAAATTTTGTGCATGAAATTGTTCCAAATATTTTTTTAGTTGAATTTACTGGACAGTGTCTTTTAAATACAGCTTGGGGGAATGTCATATAATGATTAGAAAACTTGATTTCAGGCATGTCACTATTCCTGAAAAACGTGAGCTTCCATGGTATCTTGTTAGATGCCTTGTTTGAAGAGGGAAACCAAGACTGGGAAACAGTGTCTAGATGTCTGTCTGCAGGGATACAGTCTGGGGCTGTCCAGCCCCTTAATTCCACTGTGTTTGGTAGAGATGAGGTAGAACAGGCTTTCAGGTTCATGGCACAGGGAAAACACATAGGAAAAGTTCTCGTACAGGTAGGGAATTACTCTGTACATGATATGTAACTGAGGCATGCCTGACTTTATATGAATTTATAATGCATTTTCTTAAAGCACATAATCTGGCACATTTTTTTTAGAAAAGTGACTTGGTATTCTGTTTAACAGTAACTTTTTTTATAGTATTTATAGAATTATTGAAAACTTCTTTTTGAAAATTTAGGAGAAAATTAGAAAAATGTCAGTTTCAGTTGCTTCACTTCCTGAATTCTGAACTGTATATCACTATGAAGTTTGTAGCTGGAATTTGCTGTTGCAGTAATAACCCTTTACTCCTTACAAACATTGCGTCGGCAAACAGTATACAGTTCATCCTGCCTTTGCACCTTAGCCACATGCGAATAGCAAACACCTGACATTTTATCCTTATTTCACCTTTCTTAAACAGCCACCTGTGTTAAGCAGCTACTTTTTGTCATTCCCTTGAGTGGCTGCTTAAGACAGGTTGTACTGTAGATCAAGATCATTTGGTACATCCATGCCAGGATCTACACTGTGGGCTGTTTGATTAATTTAGAAGTAACCTAATGAATCAGAAAGTGAGGGTTGATCCCAATCTGATGGCACAGATGTTTAGGCTGATCTGGATCTATACTGTTTGCCCATGTGATAAAAGGTAAATATATGGAGTAAAGGGTTAATTAAATCTTTTCAGGTTAAAGATGACATATCAGTACCTGCCATTATTCCATCCATGTTGCGTACAGCCTGCGACCCTAAGAAATGTTACATTATCACAGGAGGCCTGGGAGGGTTTGGTCTGGAGCTTGCTCATTGGCTAGTGGATCGAGGGGCCACTACTCTTGTGCTGACTTCAAGGTCTGGGATTAGAACAGGCTACCAAGCTAGGAAAATAGACTATTTGAGGGTATGCACTTTTTGTTGACATGTATATACTTTACATTACAATTAGGTATTTATAAATGACCATTAAAACTTGAAAGTTGACTTGCAAGTATGTTAAGCAAAATTTTCTTGTAGCACAATGTTGTCTTGGATATTATTTCTTTTTAGTCTAACAATACAAATCAGCTTGCATCTGTATAACTTTTTCAGTCTTCAGATTTAATTTAAATGATAACTTAATTATTCATTATATTCCAATCTTTTTGTGTCGCCTGCGGTAGCGTCGTCGTCGGCGGCGTCCGGTAGTCCCCAAGCTTTAACATGTAACTTAATGTGGCCTATAACTTTGAAAGTACTTGTCCTATTCACTTCATACTTGGAATATATCATCAGCATGAACAAAGCAATCAGTGACAACAAGAACGATAACTCCTCTCACTATTTTATGAGTTATGCCCCTTTCAAATGCAATTTTAACTTGAAACTTAATGTGGCCTATAACTTTGAAAGTACTTGTCCTATTCACTTCATACTTGGAATATATCATCAGCATGAACAACCCCATCTGTGACAACAAAAATGATAACTCCAGTTCCAATATGTTTTGAGTTAAGCCCCTTTCAAGTACAACTTTAACATGAAACTTAATGTTGCCTATTGAAAGAACTTATCCTTTTCACTTAAAACTTGGAATATATCATCTTCATGAACAAAAACTTCGGTTGCAACAAGAATCATAACTTCTGTTTGACTATTTTGCGACTTACGACCCTTTCACATGCAACTTGAAACTTAATGTTGCCTATAACTTTGAAAGTACTTGTCCTATTCACTTAATACTTGGAATATATCATCAGCATGAACAATGGCAACTGTGACAAAAAGAATGATAACTCCAGTTTCAATGTTTTGAGTTATGCCCATTTCAATTACAGCTTTAACATGAACTTAATGTTACCTATAACTTTGAAAGTACTCGTCCTTTTCACTTAAAACTTGGAATTTATCGTCTTTAGGAACAACATCAGTTACAACAAGGATCATAACTCCTTTTTAAATATTTTATGAGTAATGCCCCTTTCAAATGCAACGTTAACATGAAACTTAATGTTGCCTATAACTTTGAAAGTACTTGACATATTCACTTAATACTTGGAATTTATTATCTGCATTAACAATGCCATTGTGACAAAAGAATGAAAACTCCTGATTGAATATTTTTTTAGTTATGCCTCTTTCGAATGCAACTTTAACATGAAAAATGTTGCCTATAACTTTGAAAGTACTTGTCCTATTCACTTAAAACTTGGAATATATTTTCTGCATGACCAATGCCATTGGTGACAAAAAGAATGAAGATTCCTGTTTGAATATTTTATGAGTTATGCCCCTTTCAAATGCAACTTTAATATGAAACTAAATGTTGCCTGTAAAATAGAAAGTATTGTTCAATTCACTATATACTTTGAATATCTCATCTGCGTGCACATACCAATATTTGAAGAATGATATCTCGGGTTTCACCATTCTTTAAGTTATTCCCCTTTCAAAGCAATTTAGGTGACACATGTTTTCTGTGGTGTAGTATTGAAATCAACTTGAATAAATATTTTTATTATATATGATTAAACATAGGCCCACATTTCAACTTTTTGCATGCAGGCGACACGTGTTTCGCAGAACACAACATTCTAGTTTGAACATAGAAATCATAAACGAAAAACCCACAATAGTAGTATATTACGAATGACATTTTAAATGTCAGACCTTGATTTCAGAGTCAAGGGGTCGATGTGGTGACATCGACTCGTAATGTGACATCATCTGATGACATCAAACATCTCCTCACAGAATCCTGCAGTAAACCTGTTGGAGGAGTCTTCCATCTTGCCATGGTTTGTATAGTGTTAAATAGATGTTAAACATTTTACCCACTGAATCTTTGTTTTGTTGAGTGAACCATTTACTCTATGGGATATGGCTTTTAACCATGGACAAACCGTATAGATCCAGATAAGCTGGCACATTCATGCCATCTGATAGCATATACACTCGTTTTGATCATGAGGTTATTTCATGCCAAGAAACAGTGTAGATCCTGATCAGAAGGCATGGATGGCATTTTTGATATTAAAAAGCCTTGTATATAGAGTAATTGCAAATTAGGTCCAAATTGGAATGAAATACAAGACTGTGCAAGCATGTGTTATTGGTTCCACACAATCGGGCCTGAAGAAATTGAAACCCACAAGTTTGTTTCAAAAATAAAAATAAAAAGGTAAACACATAAATCAACAAGAGAATTAATTGCAAAGGATAGATTAGGGAATTGTTACACATGAAGAATATTTTTGTCAGGATTTTGGTAATATTTCATTTTGATTTTGTTAGCAGAAACCTGACTGTCGCTTGGGATGAATAATCTGCTTGAATAAGAGGGTTTTTAGCTCGACTATTCGAAGAATAGGGGAGCTATCCTACTCGCCCCGGTGTCGGCGTCGGCGTCCGTTAAACAAAATATGCACTTTGGTCCATAACTTAAAAACTACTTATGATATCAACTTGAAACTTGGAATATATATTCACCATCAAATTCTACATCATTACCAACAAGACCCATAACTCTGCTACAAATATTTTTCAAGTTATGCCCCTTTTTCACTTAAATTTTGCGTTAAGGAAAATATGCACTTTGGTCCATAACTTATAAACTACTTGAGATATCAGCTTGAAACTTGGAATATATATTCACTATCAAATTCTACATCATTACCAACAAGACCCATAACTCTGCTGTCAATATATTTCAAGTTATGCCCCTTTTTTCTAATTTTTTGTGTTAAGCAAAATATGCATTTTGCCCACAACTTTAAAACTACTTGAGATATTGCCTTGAAACTTGAAATATATTTTCACCATCAAAATCTACATCATAACCCACAAGACCTATAACCCTACTTCCAATATTTTTCAAATTATGCCCCTTTTTCACTTACATTTTGTGTTAAGCGAAATATACACTTGGTCCTTCACTGCATTATAAATGGAGGGATTTCAAAATAACTTGGCACAAATGTTCACCATGACAAGGTGGTGTGTCGCGTAAATTACCCATGCCTGTAGGTCCAAGGTCAAGGTCACTGTTACTAAAAATAGAATTTTCTTGCAAAATCATGTCCGCTCTTAACTTTGTTATTTCTTATTGGAGTTTTAAATAACTTGGTATAATTGTTCACCATATCAAGACGGTATGTCACGTACATGCCCAAGCCTGTAGGTCGATGGTCAAGGTCACTGTTACTAAAAATAGAATTTTCTTCACCAGGCTGTTACTTCGTTATGAATGGAGGGATTTCAAAATAACTTGGCACAAATGTTCACTATGACAAGGCGGTGTGTCCGCACAATACCCATGCCTGTAGATCCAAGGTCAAGGTCACTATTACTAAAAATAGACTTTTCTTGTCCAGGCTGTAACTTCGTTATGAATGGAGGGATTTCAAATTCCTTGACACAAATGTTCACCATGACAGGGCGGTGTGTCGTGTACCATGCCCATGGCTTTAGGTCAAAGGTCAAGGTCACTGTTACTAAAAATAGAATTCTCTTGTCGGGGCTGTTACTTTGTTATGAATGGAGGGATTTCAAAATAACTTTGCACAAATGTTCAGTATGACAAGGCAGTGTGTCCGCACAATACCCAAGCCTGAAGGTCCAAGGTCAAGGTCACTGTAACTAAAAATAGAATTTTCTTTTCTGGGCTGTAACTTCATTATAAATGGAGGGATTTCAAAATAACTTGACACAAATGTTCCTCATGACAGGGCGGTGTATCGCATACCATGCCCATGCCTGTAGGTCAAGGTCACTGTTACTAAAAAATAGAATTCTCTTGTCCGGGCTGTAACTTCGTTAGGAATATAGTGATTTCAAAATAACTTGACACAAATGTTCATCATGACAAGGTGGTGTATCCCGTACCATGCCCATGCCTGTAGGTCCAAGGTCTAGGTCACTGTTAATAAAATAGAATTTTCTTGTCAGGGTTGTAACTACGTAAGGAATAGAGTAATTTCAAAATAACTTGGCAGAAATGTTCACCATGACAAGATGGTGAGTCGTGAACCATGTCCTTGCCTGTAGGTCCAAGGTCAAGGTCACTGTTATTAAAAATAGAATTTTCTTGTCGGGGCTATAACTTTGTTTTGAATGGTGGGTTTTCAAAATAACTTGGCACAAATGTTCACCATGACAAGGCGGTGTGTTGCATACATTACCCATGCCTGTAAGATCAAGGTCAAGGTCACAGTTACCAAAACTTGAATTTATTTGTTCGGGCTATTACTTCTTTATGAATGAAGGGATTTCAAAATTCAAAAATATTTTATACTTATTCCCCTATTCATTTTAATATTTATGGTACATTAAGTAATTATTTCTGTTATTTGAAATGAATTTCTCCCTTACCATTCACTTGTTAATATTTTTCCCGATTGCATGTGAATGTATGGCCATATGTGTTATTGTTTTAATCTTCAAATTGCATTTGTTTCAAATGATTCGAATAGTCGAGCATGCTGTCTCCTCTGACAGCTCTTGTTAAAACAATTGTCTTTTTTTTTTATCAAACTTGAAGAAAAATAAGAGTATTATATTTTTGAAGGTTCTAAAAGATGGATACTTGGAGAATCAGGACTTGGACAGTTTCCAGAAAGTCTGTGAGCCCAAGGTGACTGGAACCATCAATCTTGATGTGGGAACGAGGCAGTTTTGTAAAGATACCTGCAATTGGTTTGTGGTGTTCTCATCTGTCAGCTGTGGGCGTGGCAATGCTGGCCAATCAAATTATGGCTTTGCAAACTCTGTCATGGAAAGAGTATGTGAGCACAGGAGGAATGATGGCCTTCATGGTATGTGATGAAACAAGTTTTTTGTTGTTTCATATTCAGTTGTTTTTTCTACATTATTGGGATGGGGCCCAGGGCCTTTTGGGTTGGGAAAATGAATTAATTTTCTTCTAAATTTAGTAATCCTACTTTCATATGAGATTCCAAAAAGAGCTTTAAAATGACAGATACAAATAATTTTTTAACAATTTGGGAAATTATATAAATCTTCAAAAAAATTTTAGAATGACAGATAAAATAAATTTGATAATTTTATAAATGTTTTTAAACCTTTCTACTTTGAGTGGTAAGACTTCTTGAATTTTCTTAGTTCCTTTTCTCATAACATGTTTCTTTCAACAGAGACATTGGGAAATCGGTCTTAAGTTTTGGAAAAAAAGTTTGTTTTGCCTTTGGAATGGGGCTTTATTTTGGTCCCACATTTGCATAAAAACCCCATTGAATGGAACTGATTTTTATTATGTTCTGTGGCAAGAAGATTCCTGATGTGCTTTAAGTTTGAGCTTCCAAACATTGGGACATTAGTTTTCGATTGATATTTGATCTACCTACCTGTTGGTAACATGTACATTGATAACAGAAAATAGGTTAATAGGAAAATACTGAATAGATCTGTATTTTGTGGACATGCAAGTCTGAATTATATTAAATGCTGATGTTGACAAGTGTGAAGTACTTTGAAGGAAAATATGTTCGTATTTTTAAACTATACAGTTGTGATTTTTTGGTAACTAAAATCTGCAGCCAGACATTTCATTCTAACTGTTTTGCATTGTTACTTCAAAAATATATAGCACACTCCCACACTGCCCACGCTTCAATGAAGGGAAATACAACAAAGTTTTAAAGCGGCAATATACATACGTCACAGTATTGTGTTATAGGTCGACCAAGCTAAATTTGCGATGTTTACAATTATTTATAGAATGTAAACACAGGTTAAGGCAAATTTACGCGTTGAAAGTACTATTTTGCCTGATAATATCACATCGCCTCAATAGCCCAGTGGTTTACGCGTACGTCTGGCAAAGGTCTAACTTTTTTTCCACACTGGTTCGATTCACACTGACACACGGCTTTTAAGAAATTATTTTAGATTTATATTTTTAAAGTTTTATTTCAGTCATTTCAAAGTACTGTATGTATGTTGCTTCAGTTTATTTTATCGCGGAAATAATTATTGTTTACAAAAATTGAAAAGAAAATGTAAAAAAAAAACATGTTTCGAACCTACAACCTATAACAGAGTTTCTATCATTGCTTTACAAAGCATTTTATATGACTGCGTCTTAGACCACTCGGCTAATGGCACAACTATTGGGAGCATTACGCTTTGTATAAAACAAAGATTAAAATATTTATTAACTGTCTACATGTAACATCAATGTTAACATTGCCAAATTACCGTTGTCTAATAATAATTTTCAGGGCTTGCCGTTCAATGGGGAGCTATCGGTGATGTTGGCATAGTTCTTGAGTCTATGGGAGACAATGACACTGTTATTGGTGGGACTCTGCCCCAGCGCATTTCTTCCTGTTTGACAACACTGGACACATTTCTCAACCAGTCAGAACCTGTTGTGTCCAGCTTTGTTCCTGCACTGAAAGAGGAAGATGCCACAGGAGCTGGTGATCATAAGCTTGACCTAGTTCTGGCTGTCTGTCATATACTCGGTATGAATATATTAGATGAAACTTTCTGAATATAGCAACTTGTATGTCTGCAATTACGATGTTAGCATGGATCACCAAGCTTTTGACATATATTTTGAAAGAATATCTATGGTACATTTGGCAAACTGGATGATAAAATCCTGTTTACTTTGCCCCTGTAGAAAGATACAGTTTGCTCTTAGTTGCTGTATTAATTTAAAGCTTTTCAAAGAATTGTTAAAGGAAGAGAATTTCAATTTCACTGTTGAAATAGTCCAATGGGTCTGAATGGTCTGACAAGTGCCTTGATATCACAATAAGTGTAAAAGATAGGAAAAAAGTTTTTGGTTATTTCTTGCTTGTCAACAATACCAAGTACATAATTTTTAGCTCGACTATTCGAAGAATATGTCGAGCTATTCTACTCACTTAGGTGTCGGCGTCGGTGTCGGCGTCGCCGTCCCGCTTTGGTTAAAGTTTGCATGCAACATACCTATATCTTACAAACTACTATAGCTACAGCTTTGAAACTTGGCACACTTGTTCATCATCATGTCCCGAGTGTGCCAAGAACCATAAATCTAACTTTCATTTTGATCAAATTATGGCCCTTTTTCGACTTAGAATTTCAGGTTAAAGTTTGCGTGCAAGCTATTGTACAAACACATAACTTCAATACTACTTATACTACAGCTTTGAAACTTGGCACACTTGTTCATCATCATGTCCCGAGTGTGTGTGCCAAGAACCATAACTCTAACTTTCATTTTGATCAAATTATGGCCCTTTTTCAACTTAGAATTCTAGGTTAAAGTTTGCGTGCAAGGTACTGTACAAACACATAACTTCCATACTCTTTATACTACAGCTTTGAAACTTTCAGCACTTGGTCATTATCATATCCTGAGTGGATATGCCAAGAACCATAACTCTTACTTCCATTTTTTTCAAATTATGGCCCTTTTTCGACTTAGAATTTCAGGTTAAAGTTTGCGTGCAAGGTACTGTATAAACACATAACTTCAATGCTACTTATACTACAGCTTTGAAACTTTCAGCACTTGTTCATTATCATATCCCGAGTGGATATGCCAAGAACCATAACTCTTACTTCCATTTTGATCAAATTATGGCCCTTTTTCGACTTAGAATTTTAGGTTAAAGTTTGCGTGCAAGCTAGTTTCTTTAATACTTCTTGTACTATAGCTTTGAAACTTTCAACACTTGTTTACCATCATGACCCCGACTATGTGTTCCAAGAACCATAACTCTTTCTTTAATTTTTAATCAAATTATAGCCCTTTTTCAACTTAAAATTTCTGGTTAAAGTTTGCATGCAAGCGAGTTACTTTCATACTTCTTGTACTATAGCTTTGAAACTAAAGACACTTGTTCACCATCATGACCCTGACTATGTATGCCAAGAACCATAACTCTTTCTTTGATTTTATTTTAAATTATTGCCCCTTTTCACTTAGAATTTAAGGTTAAAGTTTGCATGCAAGCTAGTTACTTTCATACTTCTTTGTACTACAACTTTGAAATTTGTTCTTTATCATGACCCTGACTATGTTTGCCAAGAACCATAACTCTTTCTTTGATTTTTATCAAATTATTGCGCTTTTTAGAATTAGAAATTAAGGTTTAAGTTTACGTGCAAGATGGTGAAACCTCATAACTTTCATTCTATTAAAACCACAACTTTTAAACTTTGTATACCTTTATTTTATCATACATCAGGTTGATGTTCAAAGGCCCATAACTCATCCTTGCTTTTTTTATTTAATTTTTGCCCTTTTTCACTTTGAAATTAGAATTAAGACTTAGAAATTATGGTAAAAGTTTCAGTGTTAGTGTTTTTCATAGGTAATGTTATTGAAAAGGTTTAAAACAGATTTACTTAACATACTTTGGATGAAAGTGTTGAGTGGTTATACTATACTATACTATACTATACCATACTATACCATACCATACCATACCATACCATACCATACCATACCATACCATACCATACCATACCATACCATACCATACCATACCACACCACACCACACCACACCACACCACACCACACCACACCACACCACACCACACCACACAACACAACACAACACAACACAACACAACACAACACAACACAACACAACACAACCACACCACACCACCCCCAGCACCCCCCACCACCACCACCACACCACCACCACACCACACCACCATCACCCCCACCACCACCACATACCACCACTACAAACAACACCACCACCACACCACCACCTCCACACCACCACATACCACCACCACCAACAACAATACCACCACCACCACCAACAACACCATCACCAATAACAACACCACCAATAACAACACCACAAACAACAACACCACCAAAAGCAACAACACCACCACCACCACCACCAACAACAACAACACAAACAACAGAAGCAACAATAACACAAATAACAACAACAACTCCACCAACAACACTGTCAACAACACCACCAACAACACCACCACCACCACCAACAACAACACCACTACCACCACCAACAACAACAACACCAACAAGACAACCAACAATAACACAAAGAACAACAACAACACCACCATCAACACCACCACCAACTATACCGTAAACAACACCACCAACAACACGAACACCACCAACAACAACACCACCACCAACATCAACACCAACAATAGCATCAACAACACCAACAACTAACAACACTAACAACAACACCAACATAACAACACTACCACCAACAACACCACCACCACTACCAACACCAACAACAATACCAACAACAGCAACTACACCAACACCACCAACAACAGCAACCAGCATACCATACCATACTATACTACACCACACCTCACCACATCACTTTAGGTGGGCAGGGATAGTGGGTTGATGGGTGTGGGATCAGGGGTGTATGGGCTGGGTTGTGTAAACACTCTTAAAAAACTACAATAATAAATT
This sequence comes from Corbicula japonica, assembly GCA_038501625.1. Taxonomy (NCBI): domain Eukaryota; kingdom Metazoa; phylum Mollusca; class Bivalvia; order Venerida; family Cyrenidae; genus Corbicula; species Corbicula japonica. Next base: position 10,746,098 of record JAZAYU010000004.1, on the reverse strand, counting down.
AAGTGTAATTTATTGATTTCCTAACTTAGATTAAGAAACTTTTGTTCATGTGTGTGTGTTGGGTGTCATAAACTCCTGAATTACTTCCCAGTTTAAATGAAGCCCAGTTTAAAATGTGCTTAAATATGTCTGGCTTCGAATAGTCGAACTTGCAGTCGTTTCCGACTGGCTCTTGTTATTTCAGCTTTCACTCTTTAAACTTGTCTACATATAAAACACTACCACTACAACCACTTCTGAACTTGTCACTTAATCAGATTGGCTTCGAGAGTTTGGCAGCAATACTTTAGAACAAAAATTCAACTTGTCATTTTAATAATGAATAATAAATATCTCGACAAATGCAAACATGACATTGTGTCTCTACTATATAGGTATCAGTGATCCAGCTACAGTGAATCCTGATGCCACTCTTGGTGACCTTGGCCTAGATTCCATGATGAGTGTAGAGGTGAAACAGACTTTAGAACGAGGCTTTGACCTTGTCATGGCAACAAGGGAGATAAGACAACTCACAGTAAATAAACTGAAATCTATAATGGATAGTTCTAGTAAAACTACTACTGACTATGCAGACAGTGCTGAAAAACAGGACAGGCAGGAAAAGCTAGAAAAGAAGACAGAAAAGCTGATGCCCTTAGAACTAATTGTTCGCCTGAATAGCGTGAAGGCAAATACGGTTCCACTATATGTGATCCATCCTATAGAAGGTAATGCATGTGTATTCTCTTGTGCTTCATAAGATGTTGTAAGGATTGGCAAAAATGGTAAATTTTCAGTGACAAGGGATAAATAGCTAAGCTCCTAGGTATTTATTAGATCACATTAACTATGAATGCAATCATAGTAATACTGATGGAGGAATTTACTTTCTAAATAAACCATATAAATATTACTATAACAATGTGATAACAGAAGAGGTTGAGACCAAAGTACCATAATTATTTGTATGCAGCCCACTTATAATGGGAGCAGATGTGAAATCCTCTGATCAGATAAACAGAATCCCCGAAATGTACTAATGATCTTTTTGGACTTTCCCAAAGAAACTTGAGAATTGTTTAAAACTTTAAAGATATAAAAGTTAGTATGGTATTGGAAGAGTCCGTCACCATAGGTAGAAATTTCAGCATATTTGTACAATGTGTTATTAAAGAACACTAGTCCGAGGTTTGGCTGGGAAATTCCAGCCCTAGGTTATTTGTAATAGTAATTTGGCAGAGCCTTGTTACCAACCACAGTTTCCAGGGTTAATTAATTCGGGATTTTATCTAAAAAAACTAACAAAAGCAATAGATGCAAGTTTCTTGCATAATGATATCATGTACCCATTTTATTTTTAGTTTATTTCCTCACTCATGATAAGACTGAGTGAGGTGTACACAGGAAGTACTCATCTTGTATGCAAAAATAGATAAGTTCTGTACTAAAATTATTCTGAGTTTGCAAATGATATATCCATACATGAGAAAGATCAAACAATGTAGTAATCAGGTTTTAATACCATACAAGATAACTGCAGATTATCTTTATGTCTGAATCGTGAAGTATTAGATACAAAAAGCAACCTGATAATCAGATGTACCATTGTTTCAGGATTAGTTGATTGCCTGAAGTATGTATCAGAACAAGTGACCTGCCCAGTGTTTGGTGTACAGTGTACTAGTGATGTTCCTACCACCAGTGTACAAGACATGGCCGCTTACTATCTCAAGGTAATTTAAAAGACAATATTACAACAAATATGAACTCTTTACATGGCAAAAGGACAAGTAAATGATCAGCGTTATTTATGTTTTTAACTTGGAGGTTAAGAGTGAAAACTACTTCTAAATTAAAATTTTGTCCTCTAAAATCATGTGGTCAGTTTAGATACTGATCCACCTGCTCAGCCATGCAGTTTATCATGTTAAACTGATTACTGTTCAGCAAGTAAATTTCTGCAAAACACCACAAGTGTTTTGGCAAAATTTAAGAAAAAGAAAATCAATCACAAAAATTCAGTGAGTTTTTTGTTTTTCTGAAACAAATACTGAGGTATCATATAATTTCACATTAAACAAAATTCACGTAGAAGATTTAAACAACATTTTTGTGAGGGCATAAATATGCGCAGCTTTATTACATGTACTTTCATGAAATTAGATATTGGTTTTATTAAGCTGGGTTTTATTTCATTTAATTTCCCTTGCGTGAAATATGTGAAAATTACCCCCTCGTGAAATATGAGGATATTGCACTAAGTAAGCAAGTATATTAACATTTAAATGACAAAACATCCAAGTTGGTGAGCAAAACCATGTCACTTTGAATTGGAATTATGTACACAATGCCATCACTTAAATTAAAAAAGAATTTCAAAGAAATGTTTCGTAACTATTATGTAATAGACACTAAATATTGTTTGGTTTAAATGACAAGGGAGATAATTTGAAAGTAACCAGTTTCAGATACTGATTTCACGAAAAGTAAATGACGTTTTAAAAAGTTTTAAATTTTCCTAATTCTAGATTAAATATCTAAATAATTATCGGAAGAAACTTGTGATTACCAGAGGAATGTTTTGTACAACAAAATTTTGGCAACAAAATGTTTTCCGAGGGCGGAAAACCAAGTCGCCATGTTCAGCGCTTATTTCAATATTAATCTGAATTATGTTGAAGGCAGAAACCAGTCTAACAATGTAAATAAGTTATTTACTCTTGTTTTATTCTAATTTGCTTCATTGTGTGGGTTGTACTTAATAAACTTATTTTCCAGTATACATTTGTATATATTTTTGCATTTGATATCAAACATTTGAACTTTCAGATGATTAGCAAACACAACCACAACCAAACATTCCACCTTGCTGGCTATTCATTTGGTGCCTGTGTTGCTATAGAAATTGCTATACAGATTGGCCTGTCAGAGTCATCAGCAGGAGATTCTCCAGGAAATGCCACCATCTTAAAGTCCTTGACCTTGTTGGATGGTTCCCACAAGTTTGTAGCAGCTCACACAGAGACATACAGAGTGCAGATGACAATAAAGGATGGTTCCCAGGCAGAAACTGTTGCTTTGTGCAATTTCATGGAGAAGTTTGCTCTGGAGAAAAATCAGACTGTAAGTGCCTTAAACCATTGCTCCATGGATAAACCTTTTATTGTTGGACAGACAGTATAGATCTAGATCACCCAGCACATTTGTGTTCCATTTGGATCTACACTGTTCACTTCTTTGTGAAAAAAAAATCCAACTTATTTTAATAAAACAAATGTGTAGAAACTGGTCAGATGGCATGGATGAGCTCGCTGATCTGGATCTTCACTCTTAACCTATGTGATAACTCATAACTGTGGAGTAAAATGTTAAATGATATTATTTTTATACCTTTTTATCTGTTATTAAGAAAATCCTGATTGATAGGGAAGCAACAAACAAAAGAGGTTTTCTAAGAATTCTTTTCCTATTTCAGATATCAGCACAGTTGCAATCTGCAGCCTCATTCAAAGATAGGCTTGACATAGTTGCCTCAAATATTGCTGCCAAGCATCCAGTTTACTCACAGGATGATATCAGACAGGCTGCTCAATCATTCTATCAGAAACTGCTGATTGGAGATGCTTATAGTACCAACAGAAAATATGGTCATGAAGTCCATCTGATAGCTGCTGAGAAATCTCTGACCCAGGGTGGAATCCTAGGGAAGGATTATGGTTTACAGGAGGTAAGTACAATTTACCAGCACAATGAAACTGTCTTTCACTGCTTACTCCATATATACTTGTTTTATCACACGTGTGAACAGAGTAGATCCAGATCAGCTGGCACATTGGTGCTGTTTAATCAGGATCTACAGTGTTCACTTCTTGGTCAGAAATAACCTAATGTTCAAAGCAAAAAGTCAAGTCTAGATTAGATCCTGATCAGACTGCATGGATGTGTCATCTAATCTGGAAATTCACTGAACATGCAATAAAATGAGTAACAATTAATTAAACAAATGGTTAACTATCTCCTATATTCTTTGCTTTAAAAGGAATAATAAATTCAGTTCAGTACACTGCTATTTTGCCATATGTTTTTTGTAGATATTCTAGACTTTAAAAACCAGAGTTCAGTTGACCATGAATTTTATATAGAAACAAAAAATTATGCTGAATATTTCAGGTGTGCACAGCAGATGTGAAAATCCATGAAGTACCTGGGGACCATGAGACATTTCTGCAGCAGACATCTGGTGTCCAAACAGCACATGTTCTGAACACCATACTCAATGGTGAAACTTACAGCAACAGTATAATAAGAACTGATTAAAGTTGATGAAAATGATCAAGTTCTGTATTAACTGCTGACAAACTCTACTATAGTGGATTTTTTCAAGTGCTATTGATCACTGGTTACAACAAATGTCTCTCTGCATAGCTATTTAAACAACAGTCTATGTTAAAATCTTGTTGATCTGATTTCATCAATCATGCAAAGAAAGTTATAATAAAAAATGTGAGGCAAGAGATTTTGAAAAAAAAAGGAATAATGTAAACCATCACTATAAAGCTGTTTGTGAAGTGTTTAAAAAAGTGTAAAATTTATGGATTAAAAAGGGATATGGGGTTTGAAAAGTATTTTCCAAAGACTAAAGATTTACAAATATATTTAATTTATTTGTTATGATTTATTTTGGTTAAAATTTACTATTCGTTAATAAAAATTAATTTCACATTTGTACAGTTTTTATTTGGTATTTACAAATTGCTGCATTAAGTTCTTGGCTTGTAGGTTTATAATGGGATATGGGTGTTTAGCACAAGTGAACAGTGTAAACCGAGATCAGCTGACACATTCATGCTGATCTTCACTGTTTGATTTAGATTCATTAGTTTATTACGGACCAGTAAGAAGCCACCACTGTAGATCCTGATCAGATGGCATGGTGGATAAAACCTGTATAATATATATTTATGAGTTAAGTTACTGGCATAGCAATCGGTTAAACATGTTCCATGAAATTTTACAGATTCAGAATCATTCAATTTAATTTCTAGTAAAATATGTCTTATATAACTAATAACGTCATTGGTTAAAGTGACTTAACGTAGTTTCCTTGAAATTTCATACTAGTAGCTGATGACCAAAATAATCTAATGTTGCTCATCTGACTTTGATCATACATTTACACAGCAATAAAACTGCTCTTGCAGGTTTTCGTCACAATCCATTAAATTTTTGTTCACAGCACTTTGGGTACTAAAACACAATTTTCTTTTGTTGTGTAACCTGAAATATCTGTAGAAACATGGGATCTTGCCCTGCAGCGTCAGGAAGTCACATATTGTTTAGTGAACCCCCTTTCCAATGATTTATATAAAAACTTGATGTAGCTTCTATTTTTGAAAGTACTGGTCCTATTGGCACAATGCAGGCACATACATGTACTTGGAATATGTCATCTAAATGAACTAAGCTATTTTTGAACATAAGAAATATAACTTCTGATTGACTATTTTTGAGTGAGATTTTTATATGACTCGAACCTGAAACAAAGAAAATGTTGCTTATTTCTTTGAAAGGATCTGTCCTGCTGGCACAATACTTGAAACTATGTATGCATCGACACAGCAGTTCTGAAAGAGAATGATGGGTCCTGATTGACTTTTTTTATTCAATCCTTTTAAACCTTATCTTTGAACATACTGGCTATTTCTGACAATAACAATGTAAATCGTGTTTTTATTTGTGCCCCTGTGTGAACAAAGCTCTTTCTTAAAACAAGAATTATAACTCCTGATTGACTTTGTAAGCGACTCTATCAAATGATTTGAACCCGAAACATACTTTTGAGAGCACGTGTTTTTGGAATATCATCTTCATCAACAATGATGTGTTTGACAATAATAAATCGGTCTTATTCTTGGGTAATACTTTTTTTTTTAAATACTTTGACCAAAAAAACCCCCTTTTAGCAGGCATTTTTCAGAGCCTTTACAAATGCTATCTTTCAAACCTAACAGAATAATCCCAAGAACATGCATGTCAGGTTAAAACAGAAAGCACTAGTTGAGGAAATGTGAAACTGTAGGAATGATCTTGGTGAAAAATTTAAATTCATAGCTTATCAATGTTTTACTGTGGTACACATTTGGTTCATAGGATGAAGAAGTTCTCATAATGAATCCTCTCTCTGTAAGGGTAAGTGACTGCTGCAAACACAGTGACCTCCCTTAGATGCTAACTGACTAACAGTAATTCTAAGAAAATGAGAATTTGAGCATGAAAATAAATATATATTAAAAGCTTTGCAACTACGAATAGCTTGTAACCACGGAAGATTTAAAAGATAAGCAATTGTTAGATTAAAACTAGAATGTGTCCTTGGAAACTGATGCCCCCACTGCTACAACATTAGTAACAAAGGGTCATAACTCTGGTAAAAATGGTTGCGGGAAAAAATCTTTTCTTTATGATCATCTACACATCCTGCTTGATCATCGGTGCAAGTTTGAAAGAAATGAGGAGTTGATGCCACAAGAGTTGGGGGACGTATGGACGAGTGCAACTCAAAATGCCTTCCACTTTGTGGGGGCATAAAAACATCAACAAAAAAAAGCTAAAACTAGAGCTATCACTGAAGGTGATTAATAGCCCCATAATACTGCTTTGTCAGAGTGTATAGAAATAATGTTTGCATCTTTTTACCCAACAATGAATGAAATATTCAATAGTGCTTCCCTTCAAAAAATAATGGACTGATCCAGATGAAAAATATGTCTACCTCATCGACACTTCATGCTGAACACACGATTTCAGTTTCGAGTCAATATCTTGAAAATGTATTAATTTGCATCACAAGATTTTGTTAAATCATTACTCTACATAAAATAATGGTCTGTCCTACATGAAAAATATGTTACACACATCTACACTTCAAGCCAAACATATATTTATAGTTTACCGTAATTACCTTGAAAACATATATATATATACTGAAAGGATAAAGAAACGCAGGGTAACAATTGGATAGGCAGGTTCGAAAGCTCATGCTCCACGACGGTTTACACTGAGGCAGTGGAGACAAGTTTTATTCACTTTCGACACATGTTAAGGTGTATCATGACCTAATAACTCAATACACAAAGTTTCACTTTATTTGGAGAACGCGTTCTGAATATATCGGAACAAATGTTACCCTGCGTTTCTTTATCCTTTCAGTATATATATTAACTCTACGGGCCCCTGTGATGTTGAATTCTGGCCTAAATACCCCAAATCAACAGGGTTCTTCAAGTCTATAACAGCAACCATCATATGAAGTTTGAAGGCTCTAGGTAAAATAAAACTCCAGTTAGTGAGAGGAAACCATTTTCACTCATCGGGCCCCTGTGACCTTGACCTTTGACCTACTGACCCCAAAATCAATAGCGTCCTCTACTCGATAAGGACATCCATCGTATGAAGTTTGAAGGCTCTGGGTGAAATAGAACTCGTGTTATTGAGTGGAAATGGTTTTCAGTCTTCGGGCCCCTGTGACCTTGAGCTTTGACCTACTGACCCCAAAATCAATAGGGTTCTTCTACTCAATAAGGGCTATAACCCTATTTAGTTTGAATGCTCTGGGTCAAGCGATACTCCAGTTATTGAACGGAAAAGGTTTTCACTCTTCGGGGGCCCCTGTGACCTTGATCTTTGACCTACTGATCCCAAAATCAATAGGAGTCATGTACTCAATAAGGACATCCACCGTATAAGGTGTGAAGGCTCTGGGTGAAATAGAACTCCTGTTATTGAGCTGAAATGGTTTTCACTCTTCAGACCCCTGTGACCTTGATCTTTGACAGACTGACCCCCTATTCAATAGGGTTCTTCTACTCAATAAGGGCTATCATCCTATGAAGTTTGAATGCTCTGGGTCAAACGGTACTCGAGTTATTGAGCGATAACCATTTTCACTCTTCGAGTCCCAGTGACCTTGACTTTTGACCTACTGACCCTAAAATCAATAGGAGTCCTCTACTCAATAAGGACATCCACCGTATGAAGTTTGAAGGCTCTGGGTGAAATAGAACTCCTGTTATTGAGCAAAAACGGTTTTCACTCTTTGGGCCCCTGTGACCTTGACCTACTGACCCCAAAATCAATAGGGTTCTTCTAATCAATAAGGGCTATCACCCTATGAAGTTTGAAGGCTCTAGGTCAAAGGGTACTTTAATTATTGAGTGGAAATGGTTTTCACTCTTTGGGCCCCTGTGACCTTGACCTTTGACCTACTGACCCCAAAATCAATAGGGTTCTTCTACTCAATAAGGGCTATCACCCTATGAAGTTTGAAGGCTCTGGGTCAAAGGGTACTCGAGTTATTGAGCGGAAACGGTTTTCACACTTCGGGCCCCTGTGACCTTGATCTTTGACCTACTGACCCCAAAATCAATAGGGTTCTTCTACTCAATAAGGGCTATCACCCTATGAAGTTTGAATACTCTGGGTCAAAGGGTACTCGAGTTATTTAGCGGAAACAGTTTTCACACTTCGGGCCCCTGTGACCTTGACCTTTGACCTACTGACCCCAAAATCAATAGGGTTCTTCTACTCAATAAGGGCTATCACCCTTTGAAGATTGAATGCTCTGGGTCAAAGGGTATTTGAGTTATTGAGCGGAAACGGTTTTCACACTTCGGGACCCTGTGACCTTGACCTTTGACCTACTGACCCCAAAATCAATAGGGTTCTTCTACTCAATAAGGGCTATCACCCTATGAAGTTTGAATGCTCTGGGTCAAAGGGTTCTCCAGTTATTGAGCTGAAACGAAGTGTGACAGATGGACTGACGGACAGACGGACAAGGCAAAAACATTATGTCTCCCACAGAGGGGGCGAGACATAAAAATGTCTTGCACATGTACAATTCATGCTGAATATATGTTAAAAGTTTCAAGTCAATATTTTGAAAACAGGAGAAGTAGTTTGCGTCATAAGATTTTGTTAAATAATGCACCCCTACAAAAAATAATGGACTGATTCACACAAAAATATGTCTCTTACATGCGCACTTCATGCAGAACTTATGATTTCAGTTTCAAGTCGATATCTTGAAAACTGTAGAAGTTTGCATAACACAATTTTGTTTCATCATGTCCATTGAAAAAAAAAAGAGGACAGATCCACACGAAAAATATGTCACACACATCTACACTTCATGCTCAAATATGTTTAAAGTTTCAAGTCAATATCTTAAAAACTGTAGAAGTAGTTAAATATTCAAGAATAAAAAGTGGCATAGCTCCATCAAATGTGATCTTGACCTAAAGAATTTCACATCATCGAGAGCATGTTGTCATAAGTAATATAATTTGAAAGTTTCATGAAGAAATATTTAGAAATAGCAGAGTTATAGCCAACGTTAAATTTTCATGACGGATGGACTGTGGGACGGACAGACAAAGCGATTCCCATGTATCCCCTTTACTTTGAAAGGGCCACACAAAATCTTTCACTTGATTATATTTAATTAAGAAATTTTTGCTTTCAAGTTCAAGGGAATGACATCCTGCGACATATGCCAGGATGATTGGCATAATCTTCAAAATCCTTTTTGAAAGGGCAATTAACAAACAAAACACTAAAGATATGAAAAATTAACTTTTATTGTAACCAACACCAGTGGATCAAAAACAGATCCGATGCTATACTATACTTGAGTAGAACAACATTGTAAAATATAACAACCTTCATTGGAATGGTCACAAAATCAAGAAAATAATTTAGAGAAAAAAAAACAACAACAAAACTTCGAAATAAAGGCTATAAAGCATTAACAAAACACCCTATGGTTGAAAGTAAAACAAAATATGAAATAAAACAAATATAATATAAAACAGGATTTCTAGATATAAATGCAGTAATGAGTTCTAGTCATAATATAGCTCTAAATACATGTATCAACAAAAGGATCAATATAAGTTCATAGTAAGCAAAAACATCTCAACAAAACAGTCTTCAAGCATAAATAGAACATTTTAAAGAGAACACTTTTCAGTAAACAAGTGTTAAGTCAAACAGAGTCGAATCAAGTCTAAATGTCATAAATATGTAAAGAATGTTATCACTGACCACGTGGATTTTAGTGTTTAAATAATCATAAGGCAATTTAATTACCACAAACAGTATTAAATATCCGAAACAGAAGTAATAAAAAATCTAGTTCATTCATTTTTTCAGATTTCACAATTATTCTTAACCCTTTACTCCAGGGGATATGGCTTTTATCCCACAGGCAAACTGTGTTCAATTATAGTGTACACTTAATAAAAACACCAAGTGATAAATCTGGTGATCTGTAGTGAGTATTTACCAAGAGAAAATTTCTGCTAGTGAAAAAATTTCATTTTTATTTGTTCACTGTAAATATATATTAAATGGATAGTGACTATAAAATTACACAAGATTACTTTGTTAAATACAAAATCAAATTCCACAACCTTATTAAGAATGTATTTGAAATGTACAGAAAAATGCTTGGTGATCAACAAAATTGTAAAAAATAAAGAATGCATTATTGAAAATTGATGATTTCCACCACAACCCAGGTCAGACAGTGCAGACAGCTCGACAATGGATGGAAAGATGTTTCTGGAAGACAAAACGTGATCAGTAAGACAGTAAATGTTACACAGTCATTTAAATGTTAAATATAGAAAGTACTTTTAACAACTAAAATATTTACAGCCCCAAGATACTATGTATATTACAATACATGTAAACATTGCAGACAGATGGAAGACACCATACAACATATATATTGCATCCTAGATTTCTGAGTAGTTTAGCAGTATTATGCTTACAACTTCAAAATAAACATGGATTTCATAACTTAATAAATAAATGTGTATATGTAACAAACGCCAGAAGACAACAGTATATTCATCATAGCCCTAAAACATCTAACTTTAGAAGACAGTAATTATTGTATCCTCTGCAGATAAATAAATCCTTTACTCCATATGAAATATGGGCTTTATCACGTGTGACCAGCGACCACAAAAGATAAAGATCAGCCATCACATCTTCCTGTCTGATCTGGATCTACACTGGTTGTCTCTTGGTCAGCAATAACTTAACAAATCTAAAGTATACAGTGTAGATCCTGATCAGTGCTGGCTTATCAGGATCTATTCTGGTTGCACATGTGATAAAACATGTATATATGGAGTAAAGAAATAATAAAGAGTTTCAGTTTGCATAAACATTATTATTATCTGGACAAATATATAAATCATTGGATCAGATGCATTTCACACTTTGAATTTATACATAACTAATCAGACAGATGCACATCATTCATTACATGGAAGACACTGATTAAGGCACATGACAAGTGTAAAGGTAAAACAGCAGTAACAAAAGTTCAAGTTTAGAAAAAGATGAGTTTGGCACTAAAACATAAAGATCAAATCTGTTTGAAAAGTAGTAAGTTAAAGGTAACACTAAGAATAGTACATGTGGAAGATAACTGGCAAACTTCTGAGATTCAAACAGTAGTGAAATATCTCTATTAACCCTTTAATCCATATATACACCTTTACAGCCTGGGCAAACAGTGTAAATCCAGATCAGCCGGCACATTGGTGCCATCTGATCAGGATGCTTTTTTTTATTTATTTGGTTATTTTGACCAACAAGCCAACAATGCAGATCTTGATCAGCCAGAAGTGCCAGATAATCTGGATCAACACAGGTTGCACACACCATACTATGCATATATATGGAGTAAAGGCTTACTATCTGGCAATCCGTTATCTAACAGAACTTGTTCATCCCTTACAGAGCTTAAGTTTTATTTATACAAGGTTCTGCAATAATATTAATTTTACCAATGGAAGACAATATTTTATACACACACACTTTAAATGAAATTCATTAACATGACAGCAAAAAATATAAATTATTACCTTTTGTTAAATGAAGTCGTTTTTGAAACAGTGCACCAAAAATGATATTTCCCATTTTAACAAATTCTTTTAAACAAATAATGAAACATTTAATGCAGATGAAAATAATATGGATTATATCAAAATAACTCTTAAAGCTAACTTTTATATCCATAAACCTTGCCAATTTATAAGATTGCATCAAAATAAACCAATATAACATGACCAATAACAGATCTATGTAAATAAAAGTAGAAAGTTTAAATTAATCCACAAAGCAATTATTGGTCTATGAACAACCAATTATTTGTCTATGAGCAAATTACATACAGGATAAATTTAGTTAAACCACTTTTATGTAAAATCGTCTATAACAATTTTCTTTTCTATAACATGCCTTGCCTAACAACTGATATCAAATACAATATACTATAGTCTATCAATAAAGATTATTCTGTGGCACATTTTCAAGTTTATTGTACTCTTGTTAAACTGACAAGCATATATCCCCTGTTAGAATCAACATTTAAACTCAAATGTCAATAAATTTCAACAATAAGGAAGCAATAAGCTTGCTTTTGTAATGTCAAATTATGGAACTGGAAACAATAAGCTTGTATAATAACAACACACATATCAGTGTTCAAGGTTAAGCAGAATTTACACAAGCACAAAATTGTGAAATCATTGTGAATTGTGAAACCTGTCACAGGCAAGAAATGTCCTCATTTTGTTTCATAGGTCTTAAATTTTATGGTATACAGTTACACATAATGTGACATAGCAACCAAAGATGAACAATTGCCACTGGGAAATTCACAGGTTGTTCATATACTAATCTGTCATAGGAACTACATTGTAAGATATAAGAGTTTTTAAAGGCAGATACCTTAACCCTTTACTCTATATATAAGCATTGTATGGCGTGAGCGACCGGTGTAGCTGGCATACATGTATCCATGCCATCTGATCACAATGTGCACTGTTTACTTACTGGTCAGAAATAACCTAATAAATCAAAAAGCCAGCAGTGCAGATCCTTATCAGATGGCATGTATGTGCTGGCTGATTTGGATCTATACTGTTTGCCCTCGCCATAAAAGTGTGTAAAAGAAAGAAAGGGTTAAAGATTCATGCATCAACTGCTGTCCTTAACAAACAATTAATACATTACAACTTGAAGCTGTTTAATAGTCATACAACTTCCTAATTATAGCCCAGAAACAGAAAAAGATCAGTAAAGTTAACAGACAAAAAAGCAACTTACATTAATATACACTATACAGTTTGACTATATTGGTTACTTGTAGCATAATAATCATAATATAAATATAATTATTTGAAATGACAAAATAACTCATAATCCAAGGCAACAAATACTTTGATATTTCCAACTATTATCAACATAATTATTTTCTGTTCAGCTGTTTTCTGAGTTTTTCAAACAATACTACTCTGTGGAATGTAATGGTTCAACAACAAATGTAAGTGTTTTCATGTAATATAAAAAAAAATGAAACTGTCACTCTGACTTGAGCTACATGTGTATGAATAAAAAGGTCCATTAGCTCCGATACACCAATATATGATAATACATGTACATGTATCTAGCTTACACATTTAACATATTTGGATCAGGGTATACTATGGTATTATTTTATTTTCATGGGGGATTAATTTCTAAGGAAAGAGTTCGAAATCAAACCATAGCAAAACAAAACCACTGAATATCTAATCATATGAGAATAACACAAATGCGCAAATTTAGGCCTACATTGCAAAATTTGATCCCTGCAAAATAAATTTTAATGATACCACATTCAGACAGACTACAGTTTCAATGTTTCTTGGGATTTCACAGTTTTTCTAGGATTAACTTATCACAAATGTCTGGCTGCAATATTATGTAAACCAATCAATCTACAGTATTCCTTCTTAAGTCAGCTTAGAGATGGTTCCAACTACTAACATTTACCGTTCCTTAAGAGCCTGTTCTAACCAATCATCTTCCATGGAATCTGTATCATCACTCATATCATCAGAGTTCAGCAACCTGGTGTATTTAACATGGTTCCTGTTTTTCTCCCTACAACATCTCATTCCCAAACCTAGAAATGGGAACCAGCCTATAGCAAGAACAGCACCAGCCTGGAACAAAATGGCAGGCCCATAGGCATCATAAACTACTCCAGAAACAATGCTACCAAACCCAAAACCCACACCAAAATAGATAGTGGACAGGATTGAACGAATGCTTCTACTCAGAGCTGGAGTACTGTTGAAGGATTGGCTACTTAACACGGCCCACCACAATGCAGTATGGGTAAATGCATGGGTCAACTCTGCTGGTATAACTGCCCATGGTGTTGGCAGGAATGAATAATAAAGACACCTGGCTGATAGGAATAACACTGAAAGACAGACAACACCTCCGTTCCCTATCTTTTTGATCAATCTGTCATTAAAAAGTAACATTGGAATTTCTGCCAACGCCCCAATGGTTATACAAACTCCAAGAGTAAACTCTTTACTTCCCATGTCTATCAATAACCAGAACAAGAAATTAAAGTAGCTTGCATAAACCAATCCTGTAACCATCAGTGTAATAACAAACATGAGACTTCTCAGATTACAACAAACAACTCTCATACCTTTCATCACTTTCGATGCATATTTGTATTTTTCGGAAGTCACCATTGGATAAAAAAATGCAACAAGGAATGTCAAACCAAGAAAACCCCCAAATAAATGAAAATGCAGCATAAATGGATGGATAGAATACCCAAACAAACAATTTGTATGATCAATAATAAGTGTAACAAGGAAAGGTATCAATATGTAAGCAAAAGTGGACCAAATTCTCTGCATGCCATATTTTTCTAAATCATCAATGGTCTCTAAGAACTCGTACCAGCCATCATCAGCAATTTTCTCAATTGGTGAGCTAAGTGATTCGCCCACCATCAGTATCACCATAACAACTATGAACATTTGATTGGTGGTATCACGGATGTGGTCCCTAAAATCTGTAAGCTGCTTATATATTTTAGTCCTTAACAATTGCCATGTGGAGACTGAATCTTCAGGTTTGTCACTGTCAGTTACTGCACTGTTGTTCTGTTTGTCTTGTTCCACCTCTCTCCTCCTCCGATTCCCTAATTGTTCTAGTATTTTTGCAGCATCAGGTGATAGATTGCGTAAAGCATCATCAAGAAGCTTCTTGCCACTCTTAGTGGTTAGCAACTCATTCAACAACTGTTCCAACTCTCTCAAATCTAGATCAGCTACATCCTGTGCAGGCATGCCAACTTCAATCAGAACCTGTTTTAGAACAGTCTTAATTTGTTCATCATCACGATTTGCTGGTTGAGTATTTGTAGCACTAGTTGTTGTTGTTGGCTTTGTAGTTGTTTTAAGATCTGTTACTTTAGCTATCTCCAAGACATTTTCCGAACTTTCAGTCACAGGAACAATTGCTGTGTCATTTTTGACATTTGAATTGGCTTTTGTTGTAGCAGGAGGGATGATTTCACTAACATTTGCAGTAGTTGTATTAACTGTTTCAGGTTTTGATGTTAAAACAGGTTTAGCAGTACTGTGTGCTTTTAAACCATCAGTTAACTGTGAAACATTAAAATCATTCTTAGCACACTGTGCTGCAAATGCACCTTCGTCCATACTAGGCACTGCAGTGAGTGACAGGTAAGTTGCAGCCATAATGAAAATGGAAAACATAAGAACACAACGTCTTCTTCCACATCTGACTGCACATTTTGACCAAAGTGGAGCGAACACAAGACCTACCAATGTTTTAGCTCCGATAATAATCCCTGTCTGCGTAGCTGAAAGTCCTAGCTTCTTCAGATATATGGTGAGAAATGGAATCAAACAAGCTTTGCTGGCAGATAACAAGAAGTTGAAAACATTGCACAAGAAGATTGACCTAACCAGATTTACTGGTTCTGGTGCATCTAACGTGGCCATCTTGCAGGAGCAGTGATATTTCTATGTTGGTTAGAGTAGTGTGGTCAAGCCTTGATCGTAACTTCTCTATAATCTGTTCTCTCTTATTCTTAACACTGCCATATTATCTGGAAAACAAAATGATAGCCCTTTAATTCATGGAATATGGTCTATATCCCATATGCAACCAATATAGATGATATTAGATCCAGATCAACCTTAACATCTGTGAAGGCTAAGTTTTACATGTAATACCTCAGGGCTTTTCATCAGTAAATTGGCAAGAGGCCCTGGCCTTTCCAATTGGGAAATTTATGCGCGATAATTGTTTATTTTGGGAAAACATGATTGAAAGATGGGTTCTAGTTCATAAAATTGAATAGAAAAAGGTATTTTAACTTAAATCTAATTTTTCAAGCACTTTATTTTTCAGACTTCAGTTTTCAAAAGCCCATCAATGGAGTTTAACCATTTTTGGACATCTTACCTAGCATTTTGGGAAGAGTTTCTGCCGCAGTTGGGAAATAATACTATATTTTTGGATTGGGAAGAGGCCTTTTATAGGCCTCAGTTATATAAGGATGAAAAGCCCTGTGTATACAATATCAGGCTCTCATTAGACATGCAAATCAGGGCTAAGTTTTTTCATAAGTTTGAAGTCAACAGCATACTTTCCCTATAGTGTCTATACAAAATGACCTCTCTCATAGCTCAAGGAAGGGAGAAGTCTGATCTCCCAAGTCACACTCTAGTGAGAGCCCTAAATGGTGCAAGTTCAAAAAGATGCATAATTCTATCAAATATGTCCATGACCTATAGTTTCTGCTTTAATCACAACCTGTTTCCTTTAATTATAATTTGATTGTTTAATGAAAAAAAATTAAGAAATGGCAATGTGAAAGCTAACATTGAGCTTTTGCGACAAAGTGATTCCTATATATTAGCATGACACAAAAATGTTTACAAATAAGAAGCAAGCTGACATAGTGGGTCTGTGCAACATTAGCCCAACTAATTGTGCGCAATAGAAGAGCTTTTCTATATATATGATTGTCGCTCTTCGCGCACAACCCAGTTACTATTCAAATCAATGCGGAAAATTTTCCTTCTATGTTTATATGCTAGCGATCAGAATTTGAATCGCAACTTTGGCGACTTTGACGGCTCCATAAAGCATCTTAAACCATATGTATCTTTAAAAAATTTACATACCTGAAAAGCAACATTCAAGTAGAATCATTATATGTAATCCTTCATAAATAACGGTTTAGTTTTTTATGCAAAACTCATTTAAACCTACACCCAGGTCAACAGATTTCGATTACATTGCTTAAAGTTTACCTGACTCACGTTTATCAATAAACTTCACCTTACCAGCTTGAAATAGGTACTGCGGAAATTCTTGCTATGGTAAATACAAAGCAACTTATAAAATAAAGGTTTGATGAATAAAAGAAAGTAATCTGCAAATAATTAACAAGGTAATATACACAACATTATTAAAGGTGCGATTGAAACTTAATATAGCGGGGCGGGTATCTAAATAGATGAAAAAATAACTTTGACAACCATCGAACATGACAAATAAGAAAATAAGAGTACGTTATGAGTTTTTCGAAGCGTACAGCCTCCCGCATTGTAAAAATATGTTTGAATAAAAAGAAACGTTTTCATTGGTTATCTGGATTTCGTATCAACATGTAAACTGCATATAACGTGGTAGGTTTAACAAGTTATTTTGTGGAATATTCGTCATTTTATTGTTACTTTCATCATAATTTATTGTTATAACCACACTTGAACATACTAGTGTTAGAATTTTCATGTGGGAGTGAAAAATAACAGAATTTAAATCGGGTCGATTTCCACCACAGTTTTGATCGTAACTGCTTGAGACGTAAAGAACAGGCAACGAAAATGTCCGTATGATAATGGGTCTGTTCTTGCAGTCGAATTATTGAGACTAGTGCAACATCTACCTGTAGAAATGGACCCAATTTATGTTATTGTGTGTTTGTAATTTTATGAAGTAACATTTTGAAATGTATATACAGTACATTCCACTTAATTGAATGGCGCTTATTTGAATATTTCGCTTAATATAGTACAATATTAAAACACAAAACCATTTATATCTATTTCTATGATAAATAATCTCTTTATTTGAATAGATCACCGCGTGCATTTCGTTTATTAAGATAGCAATTTCCCAGCTTACAAAGACTTACGACGCTAATCCTACTTGAAATTCACACGTTTCTGCCCCAAGGCAATGTGCATTATCGGTAAACTCGATAATTCTGTCATTGTTCATCACCTGTGTTACATAATGACTTCCGTTCACTGGCACGCATAACTGTGTTTACAGTATACATTTATAGCAATGACGTCACAAAACGGGTTTCCCCGCATTGAGAATTTTCATTTGTTTACGTTCATAAGATGATCATGTTTTCAGGAAACCGGGAAATTCCCGAATAAAAATAGATTAATCTTAAAACGAAAGAAACAGAAAAATATCAAATAACAAATAAACTTTGCCATACTTGCTCGATAATTTGAACGTTATTTAGATCATGCAAACGAACCTTAATTTAGGATGGGTTTTAAAATATCGTATACGCAACGTTTTGGCGCAAGTGAGATAATAACTCTTCAAAGAAAAGATAGTGGTATAGTAATCGGATAAAGATCGTGAATTTCGGATACGAAAAGTTACGAAAGAAAATGAGTCGACTATGTCGGCAAAACGAAAATTTTTTGAAACGGCGCAAAGTCGAAAGAATCAAACGTATACACAGCGCATTTACATAGTATTAGTTATCTTCAAACCGGATTTTGTTAAACATGATGACAGAATATATTTCTGAGCGCATTACCCCACCCACCACTGACGAAACTGAGAATTTGTAAGCTCCGTTTTTTATGATACTCCGCTTAATTGAATCGAGGATCCTGACAAATAGACTATTCAAATAAGCGGATTCTACTGTATTTTCATAATGAAATAAAACACAAGGGCATGTGTAACATAGGTGTGCAATGTTAAGTAATTTCTAAATCTAACATTTATTTGGTATCACACTGTCACCAGTTTGTGTAGACAGTTGGGCACCCTGATATATAAAAAAATATAAATGGGTTTATTAACACACACCAGTAGCAACAACCAACGATCCGCTAGGTGGCGCACATGCGCATTTAACATTTGCGTGAAAACATGACCCCGCTGGCATGGTTCTGTATTATGCCTTTCTGTGATAAAAACAGGATGTTTCCGACTGTAGAATTATCATAATGACGTAGAAAGGTGCTTTTGATTGGTCTATCAGTGGGTTTTGCAGGTGCCCGCGGACAATTTCCATAAAATAATGTTATCCAAAAAATGTAAAGTGGAAAAATATCCATTAATCCCAAAGATCAACTGACAAGTTTGGTTTTTTTCTCCAAATAAATGTTTTCTATTAAAAAAAAAAGCATTATCTTTATTGGATGACCCCGTAGGATATGTATTTTTAATTGTTAATAATACCAGCCAGAGCAGATAACTGCGCACCAGAAGTGCGAAAGTTCGAAAACAAAACTACGTAAAACTTACTTAAAGCAATTATTTGTTTAGAATTTTGAAAGGTATCGGGTAAAATACGAAGTGATACAGGTCCAGTATGAAAGGAAATAGTGTTCTTCATTAATTCAAAGCAACAATATAACGTGTCATCTGTTTATTTACTTGTTAACATGTAAAAACGTATGGTAGCTGATTCGTACCCAAAATAATCGATTCCGTTGTACGCTGTAATGTTTATGACTGTACGACAGTCGTAATCAATATTGTTTCCTTACTAATAAACAATGTAATGGTACATAGATGATAAAAACCTTGTGAACTGTACTTTAATTCATGAAAGCAACAGTTGGCATAGCTATAACCAATTTACTATGCAAGTCCAACACACTTTGTTTTATTATGAATATGACTATGAGAAAAACTTTTATATTTTGATTATATTGGATACGTAAGTTGTTTTCACTGCATTTCTTTTTCTTTCTTTTCGTTCTGAATGGCTTTGTTTCAAATATTTTTGATTTATGACAACATTTGGTGCCTAAATATTGATTGACTATTGTTTTAGTATGATTGTGAAGTGAGTTCACTTGAGAATTTTTGTTTTAATTAGACTGTGGCTCAGCGATTAGCGTATTGAATTTTATAGTTAGCTGTAACAATTGTGTTATTATTTTTTCTCAATTCCTGCAGAAAGATAGTCTGATGATTAAAATTTATCTTTGCTGTTGACAGTTACTTTGAAGCAGTCATCGTTTGTTGTCAGTTCGGTTAGGAAATGCAGTATAGTTGTTTATGTTCTGTTTAGACCATGTTTTAACCTAAAGTGTTTCTATAATTGTTTCTTTGTTTAAAATAAGTGGGATTTGTATTTTATATTAATTACACAGATATATATTTCATACAAATATCTTTTTTAAGGAAATTGTATGCAAATGATACAGTGATAAAGTTTACATGGGTGGGTGGGGTAATCTTGTATCCCTTTTAAATAAAAAAATATATAATTTTCATAAATATATATTTTATTGAGCAACATATTAATGCTTTGGCAAACCATTATGACACAAAATAGTTTAATACCTTGTATAAATGACATTTATGTGATTAACCAGCTTAAAAGTTCATTTTGTTTTTCATTTTTATTTTATTTTTTGTACGGTGGGTCAGTTTGAAGAGGTATACCAATGACAAAACACAGTTTACAGTTATGTTCAAGTTACAGAACAGATCAACAGGTTGGGACTAACCTTAAATGTAATGGCGCCTTTAAATATAACGACCGTCGGTAAATACACGGGTGTTTTGATGTAAATTTTCATGAGATGCACGCTTTTCATGTTGGTACACTAATTTCTGCAAAATGGTAAGTTGGACAATTTGTTTACTACCTCTGACCTTTTCATATTACATTAAAAGTTGCTACTTTCACCGAGTGATAACTTGCAATTTCGCTTTCTTAAAAATACCTTTTTGTTCTTTTTCGAGGAAATGCACTTCTACAAATGTCTATTACATAAAATATTGTCTTTTTTCACATTTTTCTTGATGTTTACATCAACTGGATGCCATACTGAGTACCCGGATGTTGTAGAGGGCTTGTATAATTACTTTTTTTATTCATTTTCCTCAGCATCCTCGTCATCTATGGATCGTCAGTTACGCAAATTTGATAATAACTTATATGAATCGCAGAATAAAATTATACAACACTTAACTTTTTTATTTTAAGTAGCAAGGTTCTCCCCAGCCCATTTAAGCATACCAAAAGTGATATTCGTTGATCTTAACTACTGTAGTTCCGCAACTCTTTAATTATCCTGCTATGCCTTTAACGATACATGTAAACTCTATGCATTCCTGTTTATTGTAAAATCAAAAGGAAATATGTATCTCCTCTCAAAAATAGCCTCAGTCTACTTGCTCATTAAGAAATTACAATTTAATTTAATAAAGGTCATTATTTACAATGTACACACACACATTACTATTAAATTGGCGAGTCAAGAGTTCGGTGGGTAGGGTTTAATTACGGCCGATATTAGGCATCTACAAAATTTACAGTATTACTCAGTTTATTCTGATTTGAAATTTAAAAAAAAACTCACCATTCAACCATAAAGCTAATAATCGATGTCACAAAAATAATCAAAATGGTTAAAGTTCTGACTTCAACTTCTGGGTTTTCTGCTCGATTTTATATTTCTTTCAAAAACGTGCGGACTTTTATTTTTTAATAAATAAAATAAAAGCCACAGACTTCTTTTTTAGAACTTTCAATAAATAAATGCATTGTGTTTTTTTTCTTTTCAAATTGACCAAAGCCTATTTGCAAACCACTGCTCTAAGTGCAGTAAAAAAAGGTGTGAAAATCAAGTCTAATTTGGTTAATTAGCGAGTTTAATCAAGACAAATCGTCCAAATTTTGTCTTGCATTTGTTGTAATTGTGATAAAATATAGACTATCATCTTTACTCTTGATCGTATTGGCTTTAAATTCTGGCCATGCAGTCCTCGCGTTCTAGGTGATAATGTCCAACAAGGCTGTATAAGTGGACCGAATCTTCCGTTTTCCGATCTCATATATAAGAAGTTAATATGTAAAGTTTACAATTTGAAATCCCACTTAAATTTAACAAAGTCAAGTGTTGTAATAGGTTCTTTCTTTCAATTCCTCTAACTTATTATCAAATATGCTTATTTGGCGCTCCATAGATGACGAGGATGCTGAGGAAACTGAGTAAAAAATAATTTATACAAGCCCTCTACAACATCCGGGTAGCCAGTATGGCATCCAGTTGATGTAAACATCAAGAAAAATGTGAAAAAAGACAATATTTTATGTAATAGACATTTGTAGAATTGCATTTTCTCGAAAAAGAACAAAAAGGTATTTTTAAGAAAGCGAAATTGCAAGTTATCACTCGGTGAAAGTAGCAACTTTTAATGTAATATGAAAAGGTCAGAGGTAGTAAACAAATTGTCCAACTTACCATTTTGCAGAAATTAGTGTACCAACATGAAAAGCGTGCATCTCATGAAAATTTACATCAAAACACCCGTGTATTTACCGACGGTCGTTATATTTAAAGGCGCCATTACATTTAAGGTTAGTCCCAACCTGATCAAAACGGTATCTGGTCAACTCGTACCTAAGTTAACTCGTACCTTAGTCAACTCGTACCCTTTCTTGGTCAACTCGTACCTGATCTTTGGTCAACTCGTACCTACCCAAGTCAACTCGTACCCTTTTTGACATAAATCGACGTTATCACGGAACGTATACGTATCGACCTTTATATATCGTAATACGAAATCAATAAAATGATTTATTTCTGTGCCAAAACTTGTCGAGCATTTTTTAATGAAGTGGTTATTGACATTCCGTTTATCTCTTTGCATTTTTTTTTTATGACACACACTTTCCAACTTGAAACAGGTGGCCTAATCGGGACGTTTTCACACATTTATCGGTCATAGGAAATACTGTTTTGATAAGAATTAATTTCAATACTTAGGACTGACACTTGCATCAGGCTATTATCTGCACCTGCATAAACAATTAAGCGTGTTATTAACAATAAACAGATCGTAAAACAAGAGTAAATTTCTTTGAATACAGGTATATAATTAATTAAAATGAAAACGATACCCGTTATTATTACAGAGGAGCCAGGCGCGTAGAAGCAATTTTTAACATTGGAGCCGCGGAAGTGATGATGCTTGCTGCAAAAATGCAAAGTGGTATATCGACAAAATACCGTCACAAACTGTTTGAACGTTGCTTTTAAAGTTCCCTTTTCATCTATTTTAATATATGCGAAATAAAGAAGCATTAATAGCATGTATTTGTGCAAAGTTCTATTGAACTGCATTTGCTGTTCAAGAGATTATGGTAATTTTCTTGTTACTGATGAACGTGCAATGATTGTAGACGGCCATTACGCAGCGTGTTTTCACACTTGAAGTCTTCAGCTACGTTTACGCTATTTATCGCTTATCAAAGCTGCTCAATATAGCTCGTGATTTTAATTTACATTTTAATTAGTTTCAATTCATTTAAAACTTACTTATAATTCATTTAGATTGTCGTGTTGGGAATATATTTGAAATGTCGATTTTGAAATATTTCATCCTATTACTAAATATAGAAAATTCAAGCTTACGGCAGGATTAGCACATTCAAATAGTTTACCGAAATGATAAACATAAATTAAATGTTGTTTTTTGTGAAGTTTAGAGACGTGACTTAATTTGTATGTATTTTGTATTTCTGCACGTGAAGCTTTAATTTTGTACATGTATAGGAGGACAGCAAATAAGAATCAGTTTGTGTATTTTTGTCTTTTTCACATGTATGCACAGTTCATTGTATGTTTGCAATAAATTCCGACCAATCTGCGCAAACGTGTACCGACAAATCAACGTACGTAAAAAAGAAAGTGTCTGTGGTCAATTTTCGCCTCTCGATGACAAATGACGAAAATTTAACTGGCGAAAATAATACTTAAACAGTTTGTGCCAAAATTGCGAAAATATCACGAAATGTCCCAATTGAATTTATTTTATACAAACCAGCTGTACGCTGAGTTTTCAGTTATAACACATTCAGAATCAGATGATCAGATGAACATACTTCAAACTCCCCACCCTTGTACCTCTGCCACAGCTCGACATTGTATATTTTGTATATGTGTATATAAATGTGTGTGTGCGTGCGTGCGTGCGTGCGTGCGTGCGTGTGTGTGTCTTATAACTCAAGTTTTGTATTTATGTTGAAAAGTCTTACTTTTTACCCTTGTTATATTATGCTTTTTATACTTATATGTTCACTTTACATTCTCAGTTGCATTAAATTTTTAATCTGATTACCTTTGTATTTTATTACCGACTCAATCGAATATATTTTTAAAAAGTGGGTACGAGTTGACTAAGGTACGAGTTGACTAAGGTACGAGTTGACCAAAAAAGGTTACGAGTTGACTAAGGTACGAGTTGACTCAGGTACGAGTTGACCAGAAACCATCAAAACTGTTTATAAAACTTTATTGAACAAATATATGGTGGATTAATGTGCTAAAACTGTTCCAGTATGAAGATAACAACTGAGGTCAACTTCGTTTAAAAATTCAAAAGAGTTACTATTTTAGACTGTATTTTTTCGACTTTGTGAACCATGTTAATTAAAAACAAATAGGTGTAACATAGCAAAACTATACATTTTTGTGAATGGTTTGTTGAGATCTTTCAGAAAATATGAGCTTTTCTATATTTTTCAGTATGTTTTAAAATCATTGGTTGTTGCTAACATCAGTCAAAAACATCAACAATGTTATGATAAAAAGGACTAGCAGTAGACAATGATTCCTTAATTAACCACTTCAATGTGTTGATTAGGTGTGATGCGGACTAATTTTCCTGGTAAAATTCCTGGTCAACACCGCTTAGCAACCCGCCTCATGATTTATCGTATTTGCGTTAATCTGATTAACTATTTTGTGATAAGAGAAATGCTGCATGAAATATTCAACATTTGTTACTAGAAGTAAGAATCACTGGTTCAATAAAATTAAGAAACGTTTCAAGCTCAAACCTGTAACTTTGGAACTTGAACAGCTGCCACGTTTCGGCATCAACTTTCCATTGTCGTAAAACTTCTGGTCACGTTTAATTATTAAATTTACGGCGATAAAGCAACATTTTTCCAGTTTACTAATTCTTAATAAAAATATTTTATGAGTATTACTATTTTATTGATTAAAAGTCCTTAGAATTTGCAAAGGTATGTTTGGTTGACATACCTTTTTACGACAAACAAACCACTTCCGAGTCTGCCAGCGTGGACTGAAAATAACAAATCCGTCAAGTTTAAATTTAGCCATAATATGTCTGAAAAAGCAGACAAGGCGTGTGCCCAGGTGTCTCTTGAGAGTTTACCACAAAAACAAGAGATGGAATTGCCTCCCTTAAACCCCATGGCACAACAACATCAAACTGGAGCTGATCGTCAGTTTCAGGTCAGTTCTAGACAACTTCTAATCTATAGAAAACAACACTTAAATTAACAGGTCTAGGAAACGGCTGTTTTTACAGACTGTCTGTAAATTTACAGACTGTCAGTTTATTTATAGATAAATACATCTGTAAATTTATGGACATGGGTTGTATCAAAAGGTGTCAAAAATTAAAATCTTGGTTCTACACCACACTGGGATAAAAATGAACGCAAATCTACAAATAAATTAGTATTTTTTATTGTAAATGAACATTACTTTTTAAAAGAGATCATTATTATGTTCAGATGATTATATGAAATGTTGTTAGGTCATAGATGAATATGTTGAAGAGGAAATAGCAGTGTGAAGAAACTTCCATCATTTATATATATGTCCTATGCAAGGCTCTTTTCTTTCAGAATTAACAAAAATGCTTTAGATTTGTTAATTTCTAAAATGTGTAAACTTTTGTATCAACCCTTGTCCATAAATTTACAGACACATTTATCAATAAATAAACTGACATTCTGTAAATTTACAGACAGTCCATAAAAACAGTCGTTTCCTAGACCTGATTAACTTGTGCGTAATAGTACATTTTATATTGATTGTGCATTTTGGTAGTGTAGTAGCTGCATCGGTAGCTCTATTGGTAAAGCATCAGAAAGGTAACATGCCAATTAAATTTTAAACCAAATCAATTAACACCTTCAAAGGGCCAGAATACTCACAGACACCTGTTTAGAGGTCCTTTTCTGGCAAGTATGTCAGTAGAGCTATATAGGCTTAAAACAGAGCTCTTGTAACAAGTTTGGTCAAGATCAGCTAATAAATTGGCGATCTGTATCACGAGATGCAACTTCAATCACCCAGAAAACAAAATATCCCTGTTTTCTAAAAAACATATTTCTGTTTTTCTAAATAACTGAAGATAACTAACTAAACAGATCTCGGAAAAATACATCATCCCAGTTGCACATTAATTTCGAAGACAAAATCGTAACTTACCGAACAAATGTTGATTCCCGTTGATAGACCCTTTATTAATCTTTCCTATGACACCAGTAACTAAACATAAAAACGTCCGTCCCCCGGCAGTATCTTTTAAGAAAATGATTAAAGTAATAAAAAAATACCCACTTATCAAGCTCACAGATGGCAGATATTAGAAAAATAAAAGTAAACATCTCTTAGTAAAGGCAGTAAAAAATTACAACACTTTATGTAAAAGTAAAATGTAACGTCCGTCCCTGTAACGTCCGTCCCCTTTAATACATGTTCTTTCAAGCTCATTAATCAATCATGTTTTGGTAGAAATTCAATATCTTTTGTTGTTATTTTAATGACTGAGCCTTTTCCTACAAATTTTATGCAAAAATTCCATATACAGATGTGTGACTAGTTTGTATGGACAGAATTTCTAAGGAATACAATTTCTCTGGTAATTTGGGGTGAAAATTAATTATATAAACTTATTTTTCAAAATATTGCTTGTTTTCTGCACCAGAATACTTCCTTTTTACCTCTTACAACATATTAAAAATATTAAATAGAAATATAACACTTTGTTGAGTGAACTTACTCAAATGTACTTGATTAATGGTAGGGGGACGGACGTTACAAAAATAATGAAATGTTCTGTTGAAGTAAAATACATGGTTTCATAATGTTTTTCCTGAATTTCTGTAATTTTAAGCTAATTTCTTCTTTAAAACCAATCTTAAAACATTTAAACTATATTTTAATGTGTTTTCAACATTCCTAGGACTATAGTTTATATTTCATTTCAGAGCACATTTAAGTTGCTAAAATAAAATAAACCTGTCTATTAAAACTGCATTAAGACCATTAATTAGCATATTAAATCCCTAGTCAGTAGTTTAAAACAACATGACCACCCTCAATTAGCAGTCTTCAATCATACAAACTGATCTTCAAAAGGACATAAATCACACCCCCTGCTGATGAGACCTGTGCCTTGCTAATGAGATTATGCAACAAGGTCATAAAACACAAGGTCCTTTACCTAATTAGCATAATGTACAGAACTGAACAGTGATTGGCTGGATACAAAATTGATGGGAGGGTTTAAAGCTATAATATTCATGCCAAAAGATAAATCAAATTCCATAAAAGGATAATAATGTAAATTAGTGAAGATGCATTAAATTAACTTAAAATCAGATGCTGTTAAAATGTTAACAGAAAAAAAGATGATAGCTATTTCTGATATGTCTATTTCACCTTTTTGTTAACACAGAAATATTTTTTTCATTTTATAACTTTTTTATGCTTCCTTTTAAACAGTGTTGTCATAAACATTTCCTTTCAAATTTAAGTTACAGATTGGTAACTTACAGATGAAGTGCAATTTAAGCCTTCTGATGCCTATTGTGAGACTTACTGTTAAATCTACAACTTTTCAATTATTTAAAACTTTTTCAGTTTTCCTTTTAAGTTTTGTGATTCACTGCGTTAAGTTTCCAGGGGATGACAATACCTACATTTTATCTTGGTCAAATAAAACAAAAGTTCAGCAGAGACATATGAGAATCACTCACTTCAGTCACTGCTTCATGCTTAGTACTTTCCTAGTAGTGCCCTTTTTAAGCAAGTGTCTTTGTTTAAACCCCAATCCCTACCCTTCCTCAAAACCTACCTGAAGCATTTAACTATACAGTGATGTAAATATATAACAATATAATATGTTGCATGACACATGTTTTGTGCACACCAATTCCAAACATGTCCAGTTAAACCCATCAAAATTTCCTGCGAAAATACTGAATAACCGATGAAGGTGGCTGCTCGTCTCGGCGTGGAATGATGTACACACAGTCTAAGCAAAAGTCTTATTTTAAACTAACTATTGGTCACCTAGATGTGTTTAAAGAATGTATTATTATTAAACTTTGTGATAAAGTTAGTTCTGAACTTCTGACATGCTGCCATGTTGAAAACTCAGAAGTTTCTACTGATATTAGCTTGCACGCCCTATTTGATCTCTTACCACCAGGCATTTTATTAACTGACAGGTTTTTTTACATCATGATGGTGTTATATGATTTCACAGTTGATAATCTTGTGAACTGAGGAAATATATATTTAAATAATATGAATTAGTGCAGCCTGTAACTTCAATACTGTAATATGTAACGTCCGTCCCCCTAACCATCTATACTCTTGGTTCATACACTGTTAACTTATGCTTCACAAATTCAAAAAATATATTGTTGTTCCTTTATCTTTGTTTCTATTGCTTGGTTGTTGAAGGGTTTTTAAATTAAAAAACAATCAAGCATGGGCTAAATAAAAAAAAATCATCTATAAATTGTTGGTGGATTTCACAAAATTGAATAATTCAATATTGAAGAGTATTTTCTGTTAATCCTGTATACTTTTTCTGGTAAATATATGGCTAGGCATGAAAATGAACCCCCAAAATTGAAGGGTTTTTAAATTAAAAAACAATCAAGCATGGGCTAAATAAAAAAAATCATCTATAAATTGTTGGTGGATTTCACAAAATTGAATAATTCAATATTGAAGAGTATTTTCTGTTAATCCTGTATACTTTTTCTGGTAAATATATGGCTAGGCATGAAAATGAACCCCCAAAATTTTATGTGAAAGTATATATGGATTCAAAACAACTGGTTTTATGTGCACTGGTAACGTCCATCCCCAACACACCTCATTCAATTACAAGGCTCAATTACAAAAACTTTGGAAAAAAGTTATCTTTTCCTGTAATTTTTCTGAAAATTTAATGTTCAAAGTTTAGAAACACATCAAAATCAATAGATTATCTGCAACTTTATTTTTTGGTCCACATGCTAACACAATTGATCCATTTACTGTGCAGTAGGCATTATAGATAGTTTATTTGTTTATGAAAAGTGTGTTTAATGTTTTATATGTTTTTTACTAAATGAAAGTAATTAAAGTAATATAAATGACTTGTTACTTCTTATATAAAAAAGTAAAAGTGTATATTAAGAACATGTAAAAAAATACTGTTGTGACATGCTTTAGAAAATCTCAAATATTTTTGCTGAGCTCTCATTTAAACAAGCCATTAGTCTCAATTATTTTGAGATACCTGGCATGTATGTTGACCCTTACCATAATACATTATCATTAGGCAAATTTGCAGAATGGCAGTTATTTTGAAGTTGAACAGTGTCTGTAGGTCAGTGGTAAAAAATTAACTTTTTTAGAAATTCACACATCTTAATCATTTTATTTGATGTTCTTAGCAAAGAGCATGAAAGTTACACTGCTAATATTGCTGCATCATGGTCATCAGTGATGTTATAACATTCTAAACACCGTTACCTGCAATTTGTTTTCCAATGACTGGACAAACACATCTTTTTTGTTTAGTTTGATACATTTTTAGCCCTTTCCTTCATAGATACACCTAAATTGCGACGGCGAACCAGATCCAGATCAGCCGGCATGGCGCTTCTTGATTTGTTAGGTTATCTCTGACCAAAATGCGACCACTGCCGATCTTGATCAGATGGCATGGATGTGCTGGCTGATCTGATCTACACTGGTCGCACATGCGTTAAAACGCATATTTATGGAGGAAAGAGTTTTAAAAGACTGTTACAAATGATTATTAAATTTTGATAAAACACTGTTGTCATCAATAATTTAGACTTCCGTTTACAATTAACAAGCCTCAGAAGTTCACTTTGTTATGCATACAATTTCCCAAATGTTCTATAAACATATTCTATGTTTTATCACAAAATAACAAGAATAAATTGGATCAACAGTCCTGTAGACAACCATCACAGGCTGGTTGGAGATCCAGTTACCAGATCTCTAGCCTGTCAAACCTGAAAGCATTGCGATGGGTTCAGTATCAGCTTGATTGTTAGACTATTGGTAACTCTTCTGGATTCAGACATCTAGATCAAAATTCTTGAGGTTGCTTTATTTAATGCTGATGCATACTTTTACGATAAAAGTTGTTCATACAACTGTAGGTAAATGTAAGAGCATCCCAAGATATTGTTATTTTTTGTAATGTACATGCAAAAAGTTAACAGTTGTTCATGTCTACAATCCACATTCTGCACGAGTACTGGTGGGTAACCCAGGAAGCAGTCATTGAGCGTGATTAATACAATGAAGTTGAAATACAATGTAACTTGTTTTGCAATCAAAGTAAAATAAATAAGTTTAAACTAATTATCTTATTTCACAAACATAAAACTTCTATAATTAATTAAAAAGTTATTTGTTTTTTTTTTTACATATTTCAAATATGTCATTGACAAAGCTCATATATAATTACCTGAGTTTTTGTGTCCCCTGCGATAGCAGGTAGACACATAGAGATCCTATTGTCCGGCGACGTTGTCATCAACGTCGTGGGCATTGCCGTCATCCGGTAGTCCTCCAACTTTAATATGAAACTTAATGTTGCCTATAACTTTGAAAGTACTTGTCCTATTAATTTAATAATTGGAATATATCATCTGCATGAACAATGCCATCTGTTGTCGTCTCTGCATGAACAATGCCATCTGTTGTCGTCGTCAGCAGTGCCGTCGTCGGGTAGTCCCCCAACTTTAATATGAAACTTAATGTTGTCTATAACTTTGAAAGTACTTGTCCTATTAACTTAATACTTTCATCTGCATGAACTATGCAATCTGTGACAACAA
Organism: Corbicula japonica; assembly: GCA_038501625.1. Taxonomy (NCBI): domain Eukaryota; kingdom Metazoa; phylum Mollusca; class Bivalvia; order Venerida; family Cyrenidae; genus Corbicula; species Corbicula japonica. Next base: position 10,714,987 of record JAZAYU010000004.1, on the reverse strand, counting down.
GAATGATAACTCCTGTTTCAGTATTTTTTGAGATATGCCCCTTTTAAATGACTTTATCATTTAACTTTAATATGAAACTTAATGTTGCCTAAACAGTGATTTTTTTATGCCAAATACTGGGAGAAATAGGGCCCCATTCCCCCCTCAAAATAGTATATATTTTTTTCCCATGTCCAATAAAAAATTCCCCCTTTGCTGAAGTCTGTTACAGACCATACTGAGTCAGGAGAAACTTGAAGGACTGATGAGGATATGTTTAATGGATACCCTAGTGATATACAACACAGTGACAAGAATAATTGATAAATTTGATTAGAGAGAGACATTTCACTGTAGACCACTGACTTTCTTTGAATTAAAAAAATCAGTGAATACTTTGTTTGTTTTGTTTTGTTTGACAGGCTGCAAGTGTCTTCGAAATATTCCCCCTTTCCTTTGTTTGCGTCACAATTTTCCCCCTCCAAAGGGCTGCGACCCCCTTCCCCCAAAAGTGAAAAAAAAACACTGCTAAAACTTTGAAAGTACTTGTCCTATTAACTTAATACTTGGAATATATTATCTGCATGAACAATGCCATCTGTTTTCGTCGTTTTCAGTGCCGTCGTCCGGTAGTCCCCCAACTTTAATATGAAACTTAATGTTGCCTATAACTTTGAAAGTACTTGTCCTATTAATTTAATACTTGGAATATATCATCTGAATAAACAATGCCATCTGTGACAACAAGAATGATAACTCCTGTTTCATTATTTTTTGAGTTCTGCCCCTTTTAAATGACTTTATTATGGAACTTTAATATGAAACTTAATGTTACCTATAACTTTGAAAATACTTGTCCTATTAACTTAATACTTGTAATATATCATCTGCATGAACAACGCCATCTGTGACAAAAAGAATGATAACTCCTGTTTCAGTATTTTTTGAGTTATGCCCTTTTCAAATGACTTTATTATGGAACTTTAATATGAAACTTAATGTTACCTATAACTTTGAAAGTACTTGTCCTATTAACTTAATACTTGGAATATATCATCTGCATGAACAAAGCAATCTATGACAACAAGAATGATTACTCCTGTTTCAGTAGTTTTTGAGTTATGCCCCTTTTAAATGACTTAATTATGGAACTTTAATATAAAACGTAATCTTGCCTATAACTTTGAAAGTGACACTGAGGATGATAACTCCTGATTAAAATTTTTTTAGTTATGCCCCTTTCAATTGACTTAAACCTGAAATTTTATTGCTTATAATTTGGAAAGTATTTGTTCTTTTGACACAATAGATGTGTCACATCTGTTTTAAAGAAGTTATTTCTGTTCTGAGTTGTGTTCCTTTGAAAGATTTAAACCTGAAACTTTATTTTGCTTATTCGTCGTTTTCAGTGCCGTCGTCCGGTAGTCCCCCAACTTTAATATGAAACTTAATGTTGCCTATAACTTTGAAAGTACTTGTCCTATTAATTTAATACTTGGAATATATCATCTGAATAAACAATGCCATCTGTGACAACAAGAATGATAACTCCTGTTTCATTATTTTTTGAGTTCTGCCCCTTTTAAATGACTTTATTATGGAACTTTAATATGAAACTTAATGTTACCTATAACTTTGAAAATACTTGTCCTATTAACTTAATACTTGTAATATATCATCTGCATGAACAACGCCATCTGTGACAAAAAGAATGATAACTCCTGTTTCAGTATTTTTTGAGTTATGCCCTTTTCAAATGACTTTATTATGGAACTTTAATATGAAACTTAATGTTACCTATAACTTTGAAAGTACTTGTCCTATTAACTTAATACTTGGAATATATCATCTGCATGAACAAAGCAATCTATGACAACAAGAATGATTACTCCTGTTTCAGTAGTTTTTGAGTTATGCCCCTTTTAAATGACTTAATTATGGAACTTTAATATAAAACGTAATCTTGCCTATAACTTTGAAAGTGACACTGAGGATGATAACTCCTGATTAAAATTTTTTTAGTTATGCCCCTTTCAATTGACTTAAACCTGAAATTTTATTGCTTATAATTTGGAAAGTATTTGTTCTTTTGACACAATAGATGTGTCACATCAGTTCTGTTTTAAAGAAGTTATTTCTGTTCTGAGTTGTGTTCCTTTGAAAGATTTAAACCTGAAACTTTATTTTGCTTATAATTGAAATATACAATAAAAATAATAACTGATCAATTAAAATTGGTAATTTATAGTATTGGAATGCAATTTGAATTACATATTTTTATCATATATGATAAAACATTGGCCCATATTTCAACTTTTTGCAAGCAGGCGACACATGTGTTCGGCGGAATACCAAATTCTAGTTATGTAAAGAAATACTAGCATACAGTAGTTTGTGTACAAAAATTATGTAATTTATGAATACATAATTTTAAATACAGCCAAAACTGCATTAAGCAGCCACCCAAGGGAATGACAAAAAGTGACTGCTAACATTTGGCTGTTTTAGACAGGTAAAAGTTAGAACAAAATGTCAGTCTAGGAGTAGGACATATTCAAATTGGCTGTTAAAGAAAGGTGGTTGCTAAATGCAGGTAGCTGCTAAGGCAACAGCTGCTTGTAAACTGTATAAACAGAGCCAGTATGCTGCATTAGAAACTATATTAATTTTATGTGCTAGGATGTATTTTATGTGCTAGGATTTCCCCTGACTACAAACTTCAGACTCATTATATGAAAACATATATTTTGGGGTAAAAACAACTTGAATTGAAAATTTTAGAGGAAATATCATTTTAAATATAAAATAACACTAAATATGTTGTGATGTACATGTAAATGTATGTCAGTTGCTGTCAGAGATACCTGTATAATCTTAACATGACACTGGGATGCTGATATTTATAATATAGGTCTTTGTCTTTCAATATTACAAAGCAACAGCTTGAGAGCAACTTATTTGATAAGATACTTTAAAACTCAATATTTCTCTAGACAATGTGGTCTTGAGTATATAGCCATAATATCTGTGGAATTGCTTCCATATTACCTTTAAGAAAATTTTACAATAATTAAAAAAATCCAAGAGCATTGGAAGTGATAGGAGATACATTGTATACAGGTATGCTTTTCTTACAGGAATTTTTTGCATTCCGAAAAACCTATCTAAGATAAGTTTTAAAGTGAGATAAGAAAACACCTATCTAAAGTCCTTAGGAAAAAGATACTGTTTTTATGCTTACATGCGTGACACCATGTCACCAACTGACAAGTTTTCAAGTTAGTGGCATCATCTAGAAAATTACTGGTAGGCTTGTGAGTATTAACTTTGCAGCATAGCTGCATATGGAAGCAATTGATTGTATACATATATACAAATGTTATGAACAATAAAAGTATGCAAGAAAAAGTATTTAGCAAGAGACAGATGTTTAAGATGGAAAAATCTGGAATGGCTATAATAGAGAAATGGGACATAACAAAAAATATCCCTTTAAAATAACTTAAACCTCAGTCGTGCTCAGTGTAGATCAAGACCAGCCTAAACACATGTAATCTGATCATTGTCTTTATTATTTGCTCTTCAGTTGATAAATGTCTGAAAGAATCCCAAAGAGATGTGAATATGCTGGCCCATATTTACCATTTACTCCATGTATATGCCTGGTATAGAGTAGGTGACTAGAGTATATCCAGATCAGCCACTCCATGTATATGCCTTGTATAGAGTAGGTGACTAGAGTATATCCAGATCAGCCACTCCATGTATATGCCTTGTATAGAGTAGGTGACTAGAGTATATCCAGATCAGCCACTCCATGTATATGCCTTGTAAAGAGTAGGTGACTAGAGTATATCCAGATCAACCACTTCATGGATATGCCTTGTATAGAGTAGGTAACTAGAGTATATTCAGATCAACCACTTCATGTATATGCCTTGTATAGAGTAGGTAACTAGAGTATATCCAGATCAACCACTTCATGTATATGCCTTGTATAGAGTAGGTAACTAGAGTATATCCAGATCAACCACTTCATGTATATGCCTTGTATAGAGTAGGTAACTAGAGTATATCCAGATCAGCCACTTCATGTATATGCCTTGTATAGAGTAGGTAACTAGAGTATATCCAGATCAGCCACTCCATGTATATGCCTTGTATAGAGTAGGTGACTAGAGTATATCCAGATCAGCCAGCAATCTATGTTCACTGTTCACTGTTTGGTCAGAAATAACCTAACAAATCTAAAATTGAACAGCATAGATTCTGATAAGATGGTCATTGATCTGGATCAACACTACATATTCGTTGATGTGATAAAAGGCATAACCAACGAGTAAAGGGTTAAAGAGAAGCAACAATAACAGATTTAGCAGGTTAAAAGATGAATGCTTTTCTATCTATTGTAGATGTTCATGAACCCGATGTTTTCTGAGCTGGAGGCCAAAGTCAAAGAACAGGAAAAGCTTCTGGATAAAATTGCAGAGTAAGCCAGAGCCCACACTTGAGTGCAGATTTGCAGAAATAAAATTGTAATAATCATGCCTGGAAGCAATTATCAAACAGAGTGAATTGTCTTGACATAGTTACATCACAGGGTTTGATGCATGATTTCCAGGAAGGGTTTTTTTTTGTGCCAGTCTTACTCTCAGAGTTATAGCATGATAATTTTCTACTTGCTGGCCAAAATCCTCATAAACGTTAAATATTGGTGTCTCGCGAAGAAAGAGGGTTCAAGTGACTGAAACCTCTTTTGGATCCACCAGTTTCACCACCCATTTCTACTTTGACATCTATTTACTGATATTTACACTTCAACTTTATCTTCATGATGAAGTCTTATTATTTAACGAATTATGATTCCTGATGGTGCGTGGTGTGACATATTACTTTAAGAGGCATGGCTACAGTAAAAGCCTCTCGCAATTTATTTGACTGTGCACAATACAATATTTTGACATGGGACGTTGACAAGCGTGCATGTTTTGTCACAAGTTGCTGAGAAAAAGTATGCCATCATTGCTTTGTTATCAACAATGCTGTTCTAACAGCCATACAAAACATACGTCATATCATGAATTCTTCCAATAGATTCTGTATTAATGAGAGTATTTATATGTGTTATATAAGGAATGAATCAACATTTGATAGCATTCATCTTGGTATGAAAAATAGCGGATTGTTTAAAGTAAGTGTGAAGCCCTGTGGGCTTTACACACGTTCAACAACCCAACTTTTTCCAAACCCAAATAAAAACCATCAAATATTAATTCAGTCCTTAAATATAATTTGTCTATGATGTGCAAATGCAAAAGGAAGTTCAAGGACAATTTTTGATTAATGAAGCAGTCAGTAGTGTACTAAGAAAAATCAGCAAAATAAAATGTTAGCAGAGTCGTATTTTTAATTACCTTGAACTTCAACAATGATTTTCTGAATAAAAAGCAATAGAATTTAATTTTCATTGTCAGTGAGTATGAAATTGTATAAACATCTGTGTTGTTGATCAAATAAGAAAATTTTACACAGATTTATTTATGAATGATTGTTTTTCCAAAACAGTGAAATGGAAAGAGACAGGGTAAAAAGGGTGAAGGAAAAGGAACAAGCTCACATACCTACCCCACTAAAAGGAGGGTAAGTCAAGAAAAGATGTAAGCTCTTATACCTAGCCCTATTTAAGGAATCTACTAAGGATGGATAGTTAAGCTCAAGTTTTTCAAGTAGGAGTTCTCTATTAATTCATAGAAAACTTATACAGATATATATTCATAATAAGGAAAATGAATTTCAAGTAAAAAATTTGTGTATCAACTTTTTTTAATATAAAAAATAATTTAAAAAATATATAACTCAGGAGTTATCCCCAAAACTTTATGAATCGAATATCTCCAAATTCTTGCATGCCTTGTTTGACCTATTGGCAAGTTTGTAGTTGAAAAAACTCTTTAAGATTACTTAAGATTAGCTTCTGAGTTTATATGTTAAATATGTTTGTTTTCTTTGTTTATTTAGTGGGAAAGAGCTGTCAGAGGTAATGCAGAAAGTTGAGGATCTGATACTGTATGAGATTGGAGAAGACGAACCTGACGACGAAAAGGTAAATTGTCCTTGATTTATACTCTGACATTTTGTTGGTACTCTGCTCTCAGACTGATGAAATTCTTTTTGAGGCTGTTTTCTTTTTAAATTGAAAACACTTCTGGACATGGCTACAATAAAAGCCTAAGACCGAATTATTTGACTGGGTACAATGTTTTGACCAGGGACATCAATATCTACACATGTTTTGTTACAAGTTGCTGAAAACTTTTTATGTCATTTAATCTACACTATGGCATATTGTTTTTACCCATGGGTGACTAGTGTAGTGACTAGTTTTACACTTATTGCTTTAACATTCATTAGGGTTTTTTTTACCAATAAATGAACAGTGTAGATTGAGATAGGATAACACAGATGTGTCAGCTAATCTAGATCAGGAAGAGTTTTCCCTTGTGATCAAAGGTGTATCCATGGAGTAAAGGGGTATAAATTATATCTCTAAGTATTTTTTTAACTGTGAAACTTGACAATGTTTGAATGATGCACAAGAATAGACTTACTAATAACAAAGTAGGAGTATTGAAATAGTAACAAGTATGAATGTGTCAGGAAAACAATGAAACCTATAAGTAGCAAAGACAGAAAGAAAGTTGCATTCAACAGCTTTCTTTTACCTTACCAGATTTAGTTTTATGATCTTGGGCAAAGTTAGTTGCGTGAAATAAGCAGGCAAAGAGTTAACAAATTATTTTATTTTTAGAAAGAAGAGGAGAGCTTTGCTGATATGTTTGAACAGTGGATGAAGAATCGTCGTGAGGCACGAGAAGAAGAGGAAGGGACTGGTGAAGAAAAGGGGGAGGAAGCCATTGTAGACGAAGAACAGGTCAAAACACATGATGATCAACCAAAGGAACAGAGAAAGTAAACAAACAGCCAATTCATGTGATGTTTCTGTTGAATTTTGCATGAAAACAATTACCATTCACTGTATTTTTACCCGTGAAAGTGCTAACATATATTTGCTTTTGAACTTCTGAATTATGCATTTTCAGGCATGGCTAAGGCACTTGAGAAAGTACATATTATTGAGTTCTCTCTGTGAAATACATTTCTATATCATAAAGTAAAACCAAACATTCTCTATGTAGTGTCTTAATGCTACAACTGAAAATTATGGAGAACAATGCCTTTCTCAGTGAAACACCAATTACTTATATATGCAAATTTTCTGATGACTCTAATTCAACAGAAGCAGCAGAATTTAAATAATTAAGATCTTTTAAACCTATTGTTTAAACTTATGTTTTATCAAAATTCTCTAGCATTTAGTAAAAATGTTGTTAAAAAACAATATTGTTATGATGTTTAACATGTATTTTAGACAAATGCCAATTCGCAAGCTGGATGTTCATGGTGAAGCTGCAGTGACAGCTCATAGCTTAGCAGCGTATGTTTCATGTCTGACACAAGACCACCTGAAGAAGTTCACTACAAAAATCACAGCTGACTGTCAGCTCTGGCTGTCCAAAATGTTCAGGTATATACCAAAAATGTTTAACCACTTACTTCATAAATACACCTTTATTGCATCAGCAAACATTGAAGATCCAGATCAGCTAGCACATCAAT
>JAZAYU010000004.1:10662545-10706831 GCA_038501625.1 Corbicula japonica | reverse complement strand
TGCGTTAAAACGCATATTTATGGAGGAAAGAGTTTTAAAAGACTGTTACAAATGATTATTAAATTTTGATAAAACACTGTTGTCATCAATAATTTAGACTTCCGTTTACAATTAACAAGCTTCAGAAGTTCACTTTGTTATGCATACAATTTCCCAAATGTTCTATAAACATATTCTATGTTTTATCACAAAATAACAAGAATAAATTGGATCACCAGTCCTCTAGACAACCATCACAGGCTGGTTGGAGATCCAGTTACCAGATCTCTAGCCTGTCAAACCTGAAAGCATTGCGTTGGGTTCAGTATCAGCTTGATTGTTAGACTATTGGTAACTCTTCTGGATTCAGACATCTAGATCAAAATTCTTGAGGTTGCTTTATTTAACGCTGATGCATACTTTTACGATAAAAGTTGTTCATACAACTGTAGGTAAATGTAAGAGCATCCCAAAATATTGTTATTTTTTGTAATGTACATGCAAAAAGTTAACTGTTGTTCATGTCTACAATCCACATTCTGCACGAGTACTGGTGGGTAACCCAGGAAGCAGTCATTGAGCGTGATTAATACAATGAAGTTGAAATACAATGTAACTTGTTTTGCAATCAAAGTAAAATAAATAAGTTTAAACTAATTATCTTATTTCACAAACATAAAACTTCTATAAAAACTAAAAAGTTATTTGTTTTTGTTTACATATTTCAAATATGTCATTGACAAAGCTCATATATTATTACCTGAGTTTTTGTGTCCCCTGCGATAGCAGGTAGACACATAGAGATCCTATTGTCCGGCGACGTTGTCATCAACGTCGTGGGCATTGCCGTTATCCGGTAGTCCTCCAACTTTAATATGAAACTTAATGTTGCCTATAACTTTGAAAGTACTTGTCCTATTAATTTAATACTTGGAATATATCATCTGCATGAACAATGCCATCTGTTGTCGTCTCTGCATGAACAGTGCCATCTGTTGTCGTCGTCAGCAGTGCCGTTGTTGGGTTGTCCCCCAACTTTAATATGAAACTTAATGTTGTCTATAACTTCGAAAGTACTTGTCCTATTAACTTAATACTTTCATCTGCATGAACTATGCAATCTGTGACAACAAGAATGATAACTCCTGTTTCAGTATTTTTTGAGTTATACCCCTTTTAAATGACTTTATCATTTAACTTTAATATGATAGTTATTGTTGCCTAAACAGTGATTTTTTATGCCAAATATTGGGAGAAATAGGGCCCCATTCCCCCCTCAAAATAGTATATATTTTTTTCCCATGTCCGATAAAAAATTCCCCCTTTGCTGAAGTCTGTTACAGACCATACTGAGTCAGGAGGAACTTGAAGGACTGATGAGGATATGTTTAATGGATACCCTAGTGATATACAATACAGTGACAATAATAATTGATAAATTTGCTGAGAGAGAGAGACATTTCACTGTAGACCACTGACTTTCTTTGAATTAAATAATCAGTGAATACTTTGTTTTGTTTTGTTTGACAGGCTGCAAGTATCTTTGAAATATTCCCCCTTTCCTTTGTTTGCGTCACAATTTTCCCCCTCCAAAGGGCTGCGACCACCTTCTCCCCAAAAGTGAAAAAAAAACACTGCTAAAACTTTGAAAGTACTTGTCCTATTAACTTAATACTTGGAATATATTATCTGCATGAACAATGCCATCTGTTTTCGTTGTTTTCAGTGCCGCCGTCCGGTAGTCCCCCAACTTTAATATGAAACTTAATGTTGCCTATAACTTTGAAAGTACTTGTCCTATTAATTTAATAGTTGGAATATATCATCTGAATAAACAATGCCATCTGTGACAACAAGAATGATAACTCCTGTTTCATTATTTTTTGAGTTCTCTCCCTTTTAAATGACTTTATTATGGAACTTTAATATGAAACTTAATGTTACCTATAACTTTGAAAATACTTGTCCTATTAACTTAATACTTGTAATATATCATCTGCATGAACAACACCATCTATGACAACAAGAATGATAACTCCTGTTTCAGTATTTTTTGAGTTATGCCCCTTTCAAATGACTTTATTATGGAACTTTAATATGAAACTTAATGTTACCTCTAACTTTGAAAGTACTTGTCCTATTAACTTAATACTTGGAATATATCATCTGCATGAACAAAGCAATCTATGACAACAAGAATGATTACTCCTGTTTCAGTAGTTTTTGAGTTATGCCCCTTTTAAATGACTTAATTATGGAACTTTAATATAAAACGTAATCTTGCCTATAACTTTGAAAGTGACACTGAGAATGATAACTCCTGATTAAAATTTTTTTAGTTATGCCCCTTTCAATTGACTTAAACCTGAAATTTTATTGCTTATAATTTGGAAAGTATTTGTTCTTTTGACACAATAGATATGTCACATCTGTTTTAAAGAAGTTATTTCTGTTCTGAGTTGTGTTCCTTTGAAAGATTTAAACCTGAAACTTTATTTTGCTTATAATTGAAATATACAATAAAGATAATAACTGATCAATTAAAATTGGTAATTTATAGTATTGGAATGCAATTTGAATTACATATTTTTATCATATATGATAAAACATTGGCCCATATTTCAACTTTTTGCAAGCAGGCGACACATGTGTTCGGCGGAACACCAAATTCTAGTTATGTAAAGAAATACTAGCATACAGTATTTTGTGTACAAAAATTATGTAATTTATGAATACATAATTTTAAATACAGCCAAAACTGCATTAAGCAGCCACCCAAGGGAATGACAAAAAGCGACTGCTAACATTTGGCTGTTTTAGACAGGTAAAAGTTAGAACAAAATGTCAGTCTAGGAGTAGGACATATTCAAATTGGCTGTTAAAGAAAGGTGGTTGCTAAATGCAGGTAGCTGCTAAGGCAACAGCTGCTTGTAAACTGTATAAACAGAGCCAGTATGCTACATTAGAAACTATATTCATTTTATGTGCTAGGATTACCCCTGACTACAAACTTCAGACTCATTATATGAAAACATATATTTTGGGGTAAAAACAACTTGAATTGAAAATTTTAGAGGAAATATCATTTTAAATATAAAATAACACTAAATATGTTGTGATGTACATGTAAATGTATGTCAGTTGCTGTCAGAGATACCTGTATAATCTTAACATGACACTGGGATGCTGATGTTTATAATATAGGTCTTTGTCTTTCAATATTACAAAGCAACAGCTTGAGAGCAACTTATTTGATAAGATACTTTAAAACTCAATATTTCTCTAGACAATGTGGTCATGAGTATATAGCCATAATATCTGTGGAATTGCTTCCATATTACCTTTAAGAAAATTTTACAATAATTAAAAAAATCCAAGAGCATTGGAAGTGATAGGAGATACATTGTATACAGGTATGCTTTTCTTACAGGAATTTTTTGTATTCCGAAAAACCTATCTAAGATAAGTTTTAAAGTGAGATAAGAAAACACCTATCTTTCCTTAGGAAAAAGATACTGTTTTTATGCTTACATGCGTGACACCATGTCACCAACTGACAAGTTTTCAAGTTAGTGGCATCATCTAGAAAATTACTGGTAGGCTTGTGAGTATTAACTTTGCAGCATAGCTGCATATGGAAGCAATTGATTGTATACATATATACAAATGTTATGAACAATAAAAGTATGCAAGAAAAAGTATTTAGCAAGAGACAGATGATTAAGATGGAAAAATCTCGAATGGTTATAATTGAGAAATGGGACATAACAAAAAATATCCCTTTAAAATAACTTAAACCTCAGTCGTGCTGAGTGTAGATCAAGACCAGCCTAAACACATGTAATCTGATCATTGTCTTTATTATTTGCTCTTCAGTTGATAAATGTCTTTACAGTTCACCCTACTTTTTCAGCCAATCACAACCCTTGCATTTTTGAATTTCTAGCTTGATTTATTTCATATATTGGGTTATTGGTGACACCAATAACTGACTTATTGAGTCAATATTGCGACTCAAGCTGTCAAATGTCAATCAAATCTGTCTGGCTCGCTCTCCGACATGAAAGGGGCGGGTGAACTGTAAGCAAGTTATAGTTCATATATTGTAATTGTATGCGAATTAAAACCTGCGTTCGCCTTCGGCTCACTTGGTTTTAATTTCGCATACAATTCCAATATATGAACTATAACCTACACTTACAGTTCACCCTACTTTTTCAGCAAATCACAACCCTTGCATTTTTGAATTTCTAGCTCGATTTATTTCATATATTGGGTTATTGGTGACACCAATAACTGACTTATTGAGTCAATATTGCGACTCAAGCTGTCAAATGTCAATCAAATCTGTCTGGCTCGCTCTCTGACATGAAAGGGGCGGGTGAACTGTAAGCAAGTTATAGTTCATATATTGTAATTGTATGCGAATTAAAACCTGCGTTCGCCTTCGGCTCACTTGGTTTTAATTTCGCATACAATTCCAATATATGAACTATAACCTACACGAAAGAATCCCAAAGAGATGTGAATATGCTGGCCCATATTTACCATTTACTCCATGTATATGCCTTGTATAGAGTAGGTGACTAGAGTATATCCAGATCAACCACTTCATGTATATGCCTTGTATAGAGTAGGTAACTAGAGTATATCCAGATCAACCACTTCATGTATATGCCTTGTATAGAGTAGGTAACTAGAGTATATCCAGATCAACCACTTCATGTATATGCCTTGTATAGAGTAGGTAACTAGAGTATATCCAGATCAACCACTTCGTGTAGGTTATAGTTCATATATTGGAATTGTATGCGAAATTAAAACCAAGTGAGCCGAAGGCGAACGCAGGTTTTAATTCGCATACAATTACAATATATGAACTATAACTTGCTTACAGTTCACCCGCCCTTTCATGTCGGAGAGCGAGCCAGACAGATTTGATTGACATTTGACAGCTTGAGTCGCAATATTGACTCAATAAGTCAGTTATTGGTGTCACCAATAACCCAATATATGAAATAAATCGAGCTAGAAATTCAAAAATGCAAGGGTTGTGATTGGCTGAAAAAGTAGGGTGAACTGTAAATGTATATGCCTTGTATAGAGTAGGTAACTAGAGTATATCCAGATCAACCACTTCATGTATATGCCTTGTATAGAGTAGGTAACTAGAGTATATCCAGATCAACCACTTCATGTATATGCCTTGTATAGAGTAGGTAACTAGAGTATATCCAGATCAACCACTTCATGTATATGCCTTGTATAGAGTAGGTAACTAGAGTATATCCAGATCAGCCACTTCATGTATATGCCTTGTATAGAGTAGGTAACTAGAGTATATCCAGATCAGCCACTTCATGTATATGCCTTGTATAGAGTAGGTAACTAGAGTATATCCAGATCAGCCACTTCATGTATATGCCTTGTATAGAGTAGGTAACTAGAGTATATCCAGATCAACCACTTCATGTATATGCCTTGTATAGAGTAGGTAACTAGAGTATATCCAGATCAACCACTTCATGTATATGCCTTGTATAGAGTAGGTAACTGGAGTATATCCAGATCAACCACTTCATGTATATGCCTTGTATAGAGTAGGTAACTGGAGTATATCCAGATCAACCACTTCATGTATATGCCTTGTATAGAGTAGGTAACTGGAGTATATCCAGATCAACCACTTCATGTATATGCCTTGTATAGAGTAGGTAACTGGAGTATATCCAGATCAACCACTTCATGTATATGCCTTGTAGAGAGTAGGTAATTGGAGTATATCCAGATCAACCACTTCATGTATATGCCTTGTAGAGAGTAGGTAACTGGAGTATATCCAGATCAACCACTTCATGTATATGCCTTGTATAGAGTAGGTAACTAGAGTATATCCAGATCAGCCACTTCATGTATATGCCTTGTATAGAGTAGGTAACTAGAGTATATCCAGATCAGCCACTTCATGTATATGCCTTGTATAGAGTAGGTAACTAGAGTATATCCAGATCAGCCACTCCATGTATATGCCTTGTATAGAGTAGGTGACTAGAGTATATCCAGATCAGCCAGCAATCTATGTTCACTGTTCACTGTTTGGTCAGAAATAACCTAACAAATCTAAAATTGAACAGCATAGATTCTGATAAGATGGTCATTGATCTGGATCAACACTACATATTCGTTGATGTGATAAAAGGCATAACCAACGAGTAAAGGGTTAAAGAGAAGCAACAATAACAGATTTAGCAGGTTAAAAGATGAATGCTTTTCTATCTATTGTAGATGTTCATGAACCCGATGTTTTCTGAGCTGGAGGCCAAAGTCAAAGAACAGGAAAAGCTTCTGGATAAAATTGCAGAGTAAGCCAGAGCCCACACTTGAGTGCAGATTTGCAGAAATAAAATTGTAATAATCATGCCTGGAAGCAATTATCAAACAGAGTGAATTATCTTGACATAGTTACATCACAGGGTTTGATGCATGATTTCCAGGAAGGGTTTTTTTTTGTGCCAGTCTTACTCTCAGAGTTATAGCATGATAATTTTCTACTTGCTGGCCAAAATCCTCATAAACCTTAAATATTGGTGTCTCGCGAAGAAAGAGGGTTCAAGTGACTGAAACCTCTTTTGGATCCACCAGTTTCACCACCCATTTCTACTTTGACATCTATTTACTGATATTTACACTTCAACTTTATCTTCATGATGAAGTCTTATTATTTAACGAATTATGATTCCTGATGGTGCGTGGTGTGACATATTACTTTAAGAGGCATGGCCACAGTAAAAGCCTCTCGCAATTTATTTGACTGTGCACAATACAATATTTTGACATGGGACGTTGACAAGCGTGCATGTTTTGTCACAAGTTGCTGAGAAAAAGTATGCCATCATTGCTTTGTTATCAACAATGCTGTTCTAACAGCCATACAAAACATACGTAATATCATGAATTCTTCCAATAGATTCTGTATTAATGAGAGTATTTATATGTGTTATATAAGGAATGAATCAACATTTGATAGCATTCATCTTGGTATGAAAAATAGCGGATTGTTTAAAGTAAGTGTGAAGCCCTGTGGGCTTTACACACGTTCAACAACCCAACTTTTTCCAAACCCAAATAAAAACCATCAAATATTAATTCAGTCCTTAAATATAATTTGTCTATGATGTGCAAATGCAAAAGGAAGTTCAAGGACAATTTTTGATTAATGAAGCAGTCAGTAGTGTACTAAGAAAAATCAGCAAAATAAAATGTTAGCAGAGTCGTATTTTTAATTACCTTGAACTTCAACAATGATTTTCTGAATAAAAAGCAATAGAATTTAATTTTCATTGTCAGTGAGTATGAAATTGTATAAACATCTGTGTTGTTGATCAAATAAGAAAATTTTACACAGATTTATTTATGAATGATTGTTTTTCCAAAACAGTGAAATGGAAAGAGACAGGGTAAAAAGGGTGAAGGAAAAGGAACAAGCTCACATACCTACCCCACTAAAAGGAGGGTAAGTCAAGAAAAGATGTAAGCTCTTATACCTAGCCCTATTTAAGGAATCTACTAAGGATGGATAGTTAAGCTCAAGTTTTTCAAGTAGGAGTTCTCTATTAATTCATAGAAAACTTATACAGATATATATTCATAATAAGGAAAATGAATTTCAAGTAAAAAATTTGTGTATCAACTTTTTTTAATATAAAAAATAATTTAAAAAATATATAACTCAGGAGTTATCCCCAAAACTTTATGAATCGAATATCTCCAAATTCTTGCATGCCTTGTTTGACCTATTGGCAAGTTTGTAGTTGAAAAAACTCTTTAAGATTACTTAAGATTAGCTTCTGAGTTTATATGTTAAATATGTTTGTTTTCTTTGTTTATTTAGTGGGAAAGAGCTGTCAGAGGTAATGCAGAAAGTTGAGGATCTGATACTGTATGAGATTGGAGAAGACGAACCTGACGACGAAAAGGTAAATTGTCCTTGATTTATACTCTGACATTTTGTTGGTACTCTGCTCTCAGACTGATGAAATTCTTTTTGAGGCTGTTTTCTTTTTAAATTGAAAACACTTCTGGACATGGCTACAATAAAAGCCTAAGACCGAATTATTTGACTGGGTACAATGTTTTGACCAGGGACATCAATATCTACACATGTTTTGTTACAAGTTGCTGAAAACTTTTTATGTCATTTAATCTACACTATGGCATATTGTTTTTACCCATGGGTGACTAGTGTAGTGACTAGTTTTACACTTATTGCTTTAACATTCATTAGGGTTTTTTTTACCAATAAATGAACAGTGTAGATTGAGATAGGATAACACAGATGTGTCAGCTAATCTAGATCAGGAAGAGTTTTCCCTTGTGATCAAAGGTGTATCCATGGAGTAAAGGGGTATAAATTATATCTCTAAGTATTTTTTTAACTGTGAAACTTGACAATGTTTGAATGATGCACAAGAATAGACTTACTAATAACAAAGTAGGAGTATTGAAATAGTAACAAGTATGAATGTGTCAGGAAAACAATGAAACCTATAAGTAGCAAAGACAGAAAGAAAGTTGCATTCAACAGCTTTCTTTTACCTTACCAGATTTAGTTTTATGATCTTGGGCAAAGTTAGTTGCGTGAAATAAGCAGGCAAAGAGTTAACAAATTATTTTATTTTTAGAAAGAAGAGGAGAGCTTTGCTGATATGTTTGAACAGTGGATGAAGAATCGTCGTGAGGCACGAGAAGAAGAGGAAGGGACTGGTGAAGAAAAGGGGGAGGAAGCCATTGTAGACGAAGAACAGGTCAAAACACATGATGATCAACCAAAGGAACAGAGAAAGTAAACAAACAGCCAATTCATGTGATGTTTCTGTTGAATTTTGCATGAAAACAATTACCATTCACTGTATTTTTACCCGTGAAAGTGCTAACATATATTTGCTTTTGAACTTCTGAATTATGCATTTTCAGGCATGGCTAAGGCACTTGAGAAAGTACATATTATTGAGTTCTCTCTGTGAAATACATTTCTATATCATAAAGTAAAACCAAACATTCTCTATGTAGTGTCTTAATGCTACAACTGAAAATTATGGAGAACAATGCCTTTCTCAGTGAAACACCAATTACTTATATATGCAAATTTTCTGATGACTCTAATTCAACAGAAGCAGCAGAATTTAAATAATTAAGATCTTTTAAACCTATTGTTTAAACTTATGTTTTATCAAAATTCTCTAGCATTTAGTAAAAATGTTGTTAAAAAACAATATTGTTATGATGTTTAACATGTATTTTAGACAAATGCCAATTCGCAAGCTGGATGTTCATGGTGAAGCTGCAGTGACAGCTCATAGCTTAGCAGCGTATGTTTCATGTCTGACACAAGACCACCTGAAGAAGTTCACTACAAAAATCACAGCTGACTGTCAGCTCTGGCTGTCCAAAATGTTCAGGTATATACCAAAAATGTTTAACCACTTACTTCATAAATACACCTTTATTGCATCAGCAAACATTGAAGATCCAGATCAGCTAGCACATCAATGCCATCTGATGAGGATCTTAACTGTTTACTTTAGACTCGTTTGGTTATTTCTGACCAAGATGCCACCAGTGCAGATTAGGATCAGACGGCAATGTCACACGCGCAATAAAAGGCCTATAATGAAGTAAAGGGTTAAGTGTAGTGGGCAGTATATTTCAACCATACACAATGGATATGACTTTATTGCATAGGTGAAAGTAAATCCAGGTATGATTTGGATCTACACTGTTTGCTTCTTTGCCAGAAATAAGCTTATGAATTTATCAGTGAAATGTAGATCCTGATCAGATGGCATTTATGTTGATCTGGATCTACACTGTTCACACATCAGAAAAATGTCATATCTATGGGTTAAATATAAAGTTCTTTTTTTTTCATCTGACCTGACTTGTAGAGTTGTTTAGATTGATCATTTATGAATAACTTCATGCAGTAGAAACAAGAATTTGTTGCAACCAAATAAAAATGTATTTATCAACTTTATACTTTTTTATTTTATAATTTAGAAAACTATTTAGTTTAATAAAAAAACTTAAAATCATATAATTTTATATTGGTAGTTATTAATAAAATAAAATACAATTAAAATTTAGTAAACATGTATATATAACTGTATATTTTACATGTTTAGATTTGATGATGCCTCTGTGTTCTATCATGAGGAATCCCGAGATGGCTTGGTGCGAGTTTGTCGTCTGGCCATGTATCAGAAATACCCTAAATATGTGACAGAAGGGTTTGAAGCCCTGTATTCGAGACCTCCTGTACTGTACTTCAGTTCTGCAGCTCCACCACACTTGGCTAACTATGTCTGCTTACAGGTAAATATGTTCTACCTTTTTAACTCGGGTTTTAATGGACATTCAAGATCAAACTGTGTCAGGACCTCAACATGTAAAAATAACATCGAATATCAATTGTTCAGGTTAAAATCTGGTATAAAAATCAAACAAAATTATTCACAGAATGCTAGTGAATGAAGTGTATAACATTGTACTTACTTGGTCTTAATAGTGGGGTGGGCTTTATATAGGGGTAGAAAATAGTGCAAAACTGTTAAATGGAAAATAAGAATAGTGGTCTTATTAGTGAGGTGGTCTTAATTTTGTGTTGGTCTCAATGAGGGGTTTTACTGTATTTACATAGTACTGGTAAAGTAAGAAGCAGAGCTGTATCTAGGCAACTAATTTAGGAATTTCCAATTTCACCTTTGTTGAACATGAATTGTACATTTTCTGATTTTATTTCAGCTTGGTCTCCCTTTGTCCTCGATCTGTTCTGTGCCATGCAACACCTTGTTTGGCTGCAACACAAAAATGGTATGATAGTTTTCTTGCTTTGATGAAAGATTTTTAATTTAACCCTTTACTATATGGATATGCCTTTTAGCACACAGGCAACCAGAGTTAATCTAGATTAGCAATCAGCTGACACA
Organism: Corbicula japonica; assembly: GCA_038501625.1. NCBI lineage: Eukaryota > Metazoa > Mollusca > Bivalvia > Venerida > Cyrenidae > Corbicula > Corbicula japonica. The sequence continues at coordinate 10,695,867 of JAZAYU010000004.1, read as the reverse complement.
TCTGTGCTATCAGGTTTTGATCTACATAGTTTGCTTCTTGGTCAGCAAATAAAGAATTTAAATAAAACAGTTTAGATGTAGGTCATATGGCACCATGTGCAGGCTGATCTGGATCTTCACTGTTTGCCTTAGTGATAAAACCCATATCCCATTGAGTAAAGTGTTAAGTAAAATTGGCACATCAGGCTGTGTCTAAAGTGTGTCAGTTTTCTATTTAGATTCAATGTCTTTAGAAGTAAGATTTCCCTCATCATACCAAGACTTGATAACAAGACATTGGTTAAACATTTTTATGAAGATTAACCCTAAACTCCATGGATATGACTTCTATCACGTGAGCAACCAGTGTAGGTCCGGCTCAGATGGCACATCTGTTCCTTCTGATCAGGTGCCAAGGTTATAAAACTGAGTTTGGAAACCAGTCTCAAATCTCAAGCATCTGATTGGCTGAAATGGCGACTGGTCGCCATTTCAGCCAATCAGATGCTTGAGATTTGAGACTGGTTTCCATGCTCAGTTTTATAACCTTGGGCACAGGAGCCTCACACTGTTTGCTTTTAGGTTATTTCTGACAAAGAAGTAAACAGCTGTCAGGATCTAGATCTGCACAGATTGGCCATGTGATAACTGGTAATCCATGGTGTATAGAGTTAATTGATTAAATAATTATTTCATTGTACTGCAAAATAGTGAATACCAAACAATATAGCGATGCACAATATTGTTTGCAGTTTGTGTTTTTATTAAAAATAACATTAAGAAATTATACTGTCTACAAGATTATAGTTTTAACATACAGTGGCTTTTTTCCATGATAACAAAATTCTGTGATGTCGTAGCAATCAGATCAGATGTTTTAAAGCTACAGGTTAACATGACTATATAAGGCAAGTTTATTCTTACCACTGTGCAAACAAGCCCTGCCATATAATATTTCGTGCGAGGTAGTTACCCAGATATCCAAAAGTGATGAGGCTAACTGTGGTCTTTCTCCACCTGAAAAATGTGGAAGTCTGCTCCCCAGGTATGCACTGGAAAGAGGCAGGAAGGACTTGATGCAGTAAAAGCACAATTTAGTTAGCTGTAAACCATTGTAAACTGAACTTAGGTAGTTTAAATTCACTTTCACTAATGACATTATTTGTTGTTTGCCAGAAACCAAATAGACATGAAAGAATGGTAAGTCAGGAGGGCATGTTAACCCAAGGAATCCTCTTATATTGAATAGTGAGGGCTGCAGAGGTTTCACCAACCTTATGTTTGGTTGTTATTTATCCAAATTATTCTCATGCTTGCATTATTGTCTGATTATAAAAGCTGAACATGCCTAGTGTAGACATAGGCCCAAGATCATAAAACTAAGATTGGAGACCTATCTCAAATCTCAAGTATCTGATTGGTTGAAATGGCAACCAGTCCCATTTCAGCCAATCAGATGATTGAGATTTGAGACTGGTCTCCAGGTAAAGTTTTATGACCTCGGGCCACGAGCATGAGTTAAAACAGGAAATGTTGGACATGCACAGTATAATCATAACATGAGAGCTTGTTGAACATACAAAGTGTAAACATGAACTTGAAAAGAGTTTTTGTTGAACTGAAGCTTATATAATTATTACTGTAGACAATCATATTTGCTTTAAACAAGGAATTAACCTTAACCCTCTGAATTTCTGTGATTTAGTTTTTCCCTTGAGTTTTGATGAATGCATTCATAGTTCATAGAGCTATTTCCTAGAATTTTATCAGCTAAATAGCAACTGGTGTAGACCCTGATTAGATTGCACAGATGCAAAAGCTGATCGTGGTTGACACTGGCTGCCATTGCCAGTATTGCCAGCTTCACCTCTTGAGGAGTATTCATTTAAATAATATTTATGTAACAAATTTCTTAAACAAGCAAGGAAAGTCATTTTAAATATTTATCTTTCAATTTACTTGTGATCCAATTTCAGGTTCAAGGGTTGAAAAGTTAACTGTTATAAACACTTGAATAATCTGTAAATTTGAATACATGTACACAGTTTTGCATTCAGTGCCTAATTTGCACTGCATTCTATTCTGCACTTTTTTGTTGGCAAGACAAAAGATTTAAAACCCCTTCCAATAAGTTCCTGAAAGTTTTACTTGTGCTTTGATTTGCCAGTTAGTTCAGATTATGCATTACACAATACTTGAACTGTAAACATCATTCATTTGAGATTGGAATAGCATTTGAAAGCATTTATTGAATTTCATGAAGGGTACATATTTTGAAAAATCACATCTAGAATGATAAAATAAAACAAACATAAAAACAGATTGCATGACTTCTTACCCTGCACTGCCAGCAAGGACTCCATCTGCATGGTTAAGCACGAGTGTCCCGGTTCTGTAGCAGGGGCAGATCCAGACGTGGTTCTGCGGGGTTGCTCAATCCCACTTTTTTGGAAGCAATATTTATTTTTTGTGGAGATTTTTGCCGGAAAGTTAGAAATTATCATGTAATTAGTCAAGGACTGACCCATTTTATGGCGAGGCTGATTTGATTAACACTGGTCACAATTCAGGTTATCTTGATTATTAATTTTGTTGGTATGTTTTTGTTAGTGAAATAAGTTTTCTAAAGTTCGTTTAGCTTCTTCACAGACAGATTAACCTTTGGAAATAAAAGTGAAAACATCATGTCATATCATATATCAACTTAATGCAGGGTATACAAGCTTTCAGCAAAGTTCCAAATTTATATTTTCACTAACCTATAGATTCTTTATTTTTTCATGTACATGTATACGGGAAATATTGTTAAACTTAAGAAACTTAAGGTAAAAATAATAGGCAGTTTATAAAGTTCTTGTCATTATTAAAGTTCTTATTTACATTTAAGAATTAATTAATGATAAGAAATTAATAACTGCCCACACCTTTACTTGAAGTTTTTTTAAAGCTTTACAATAGGGTTTATTTCTTTCATTGTGTTGTATGGAAATACAGGTCTAACTACCGACGTGTAGATCTCAGCAGTGAATACAGTTTGAAGTAACTGCTAAATGGCTTTCAATTTGTTAGAATTTACAGCATTCATTTTTCATTTACATCCAGGTTTTATTTCCATTACTTCCCATAAATAGGCTCAATCAAACTGAGCCTGCAATATTTTGATAATTGTTGTGTTTGGTGGCTTTCAAAGATATTTTACCATCTATTTCATTTTGATGGGAACAGTAAAAATCTTGCTGTTTACATATAAAAATTCATCATGCCATTTGTGTATTTTAATTTTGGAATGTAAGAGAATGAAGTTTATAGCTTCATCTACACCAGATCAAAGTTTAGCTGACGTTTTTTATTGTGCATAAATATTTACCTGGCACTCGCTAATATACCATATACTATAACCAAAAAGTCATCATTTGGCTCTTTGGTTATTTTAGTTTAACTAAGTAAATCCGATACCCTTTAAAAATACAAAAGGCTGGAACAAAAGCTGAAGATTAATGAATGCCAGCTAGATAATTCTGCACAATACATGGATATTGGAAATGTGTGTTTAATATCCTTGAAGGAGCTAAACGAGCAGTAATTTTATCATTCTTTAGTTTAAAAAAGATGGACAGATGCATATATGTTACCTTTAAATTACTTATTGTGATGCAACCAGGAAAAAAAGAGAAAAAGGTTAGGATTTTTGTAAGATATACATTTATTAACACATAGTTTTGTTTTTTACTTGTAGGATACAGAAATTTTAGATAAGCTGATACAAGATGACATAGCAGCGGCCAAAACCCCTGTAGCTCTTGTAGCTTATGCAGGTAAACAAGTTCATGGCTTTTAAGGGTTGAGGGGGAAGGTTATTTTTGAGTGTTTTTTATTATCACCAGACATGCTTAAAACCATTAAAACTACACATTTACATGTAAATAATTAGATAAGCTAAGTTGGCACAAGATTTCAGGGATAAAAAACAAACAAACATGTTGTTATAGCTTTAAACAAAATTAACATGGACATACCTTGTAAAAAATTAGTTGATCTGAATCATATATTCACTGTGGTGTGCATTTGACATTTTATTCCAAAATACACAGAACAACACATACACAACACATACACAAATCAAGAATGATTAAAGTTATGAAGAGAAGTATTTAGTTGATTATTTTGGGTCTATGAAAAAGATCAGTGTAACAAAGAGATGCAATTAAAGAGATGAATTTGACAATCTTGAGAAAAGTACTGAACTACTTCAAACTCAAATCCAGTAGCCAAATGTATTGCAGTCATTAATGTTAAATGATTTATACTTGTCCATTTTCACCCTTTAGATTTTGTGAATTGAATTATATTTGTTTGATAGGTACCCCCAATGGTGGACATGTTGATGATTTAGAAAAGATAAAGGAGCTTTGTAAGAAACACAAGATTTGGATGCATGTGGAAGGGTGAGTCTTGTTTGAGGTGATGAATTCTGAGTTGTAACCAACACAGTATTATTGGAAAGCTTTTATCCAGTCTTCAATTAGAGTTGCGAAAAACCAAATTCCCCAGTCTTTCTGGAGTTACTGCCCTTCAATTGCAAATTTCAGTTATTTCTTTTCAAAAATGGAAAACCTTTATTTAGTTGTCCATAACTTTTTAAACTACAACAGATATCAACTTCAACCCTTTACTTTCTACATACACCTTATTGCATGGATATCCAGTGTAGATCCAGATCCCATGGCTCACCCATGATGTTTGATCTGGATCTACACTGTTTTCTTCTTGGCCAGAAAACACCTAATGAATCTAAAGCAAACAGTGTAAATCGTGATCAGGTTGCATGGATATGCTGGCTGATTTGGATCAACACTGGTCCAGCTTTCAAATATCCCATTGCATAAAGGGTTAATATCTCTTTATATTTTTAATATATATGCTTGTAAAAAGTGCTGTTATTTCTTGACATTATAATTTAGTATTATATTTAAAAAAAATATTTATCCGAGCAGTTGCTATCAGTCACACAAAGTGCTAAAGAAAACCAAATGATTTTTTTTATTGTATTACTAATACAATGTTGTTTGTTTAACAGAGACAATTTGGCCACTCTGGCCTTACTGTCACCACCAGACAACATAAAGGATGCCAAGCTTGGTGACAGCTTCACAGTGTGCATGGGAAAATGGCTCGGAGTCCCAGCTATACCGTATGCTGTATCCTTTACATAATTTTAATAAATAGCTCAGCCAGTAATGGGTTGGCTGAGTAAGGGGGTACAAGTTGAATTTTAGTCTGAACATTTTTCATCAATCTCCTGCATTGGTAGCCATTATGTGCTTGTAATATTTTTGACACATTACAATAATGAAGCTTAATAATTTAAGAAGTTTTGAGATTGTCCAAATATAAAATATACTGCATATTTGTTGTTAGTAATCATGTTTTCACCAATTTACCTGATTCACTGATTGAAAAAAAGAACTGCTTCAACATGCGAAATAAAGAACTGCTTCAAAATGCATGTGAATTATTAAATTGTAAACCCACAAATTCACTTACCGGTAAATACTATTTGACCAAAAACACAAACACAATTTCCTAAACATGAATATAAAAGCATTTGTAGTATATTTTCTGGAACACATGAAGAAGTTAAATATTTGTATTAAATTGTCGAGATTCTTGAAGCTTTCAGTATTTTATAGCTAGACAGTAAGCATTGAAAAATGATATATCTGAAGACTGTGCTGAATGTGGAACCTTAACAGCAACTCAGACTTTGTTCAAGGTGGCAGATCCTACATTGGTTCATGCTGCATCACTGATGACCTTCAACCCAACACTGAAACTGAACTGTCTACCGTTATGGGTAGTACTACAGAGCCTGGGAATAGAACAGATCGAGAAGAGAATCACTAGCTCCTGTGATCTGGTACATTTCTTTTTTATTCATGGAGCATAGATATTATTAATTGTAGAGATTCAAGATTTCAAATCCCTAGAAAAATATCAACCTTCCAAAAATAAAAGATACCATATCCGAACAAGATATCATATCCCCACAAAGACACCATGATCTTTTTGTTGTGCTATTGCTAAATGAAGTCCCAACAAAAAACCCATGGAATTTTATCATAATGTCCACAACATAATTGATTTAAAATTTATAGTGAAGGTGCCTTTTTGGAATGGGTATACAGTCAAACCTGTATTAAGCAGCCACTCAAGGGAGTGACAGAAAGTGGCTGCTTAGCACAGGTGGCTGTTTAAGACAGGTAAACATAAAACAAAATGTCAGTTAAGGACATATTCAAACTGGCTGTTTACGACAGGTGGTTGCTGCATGCAGGTGGCTGCTTAGGCAGGTTCGACTATAGTTGATCTGGTGGTGAATGGTATGACACAGTGGCCATATATACTTTTGATAACATCAAACCTGCATGCATTTATTTAAAAAAAATGACTGCAATGAAAAGAAAGCCTCAGAGCTTTTTCTGATGAATGTCCAGTTTGCATGTATCATTTTACTGTGCAAACAATCTGTGAAACAAGTTTATCCAACTGGAATCTGTTACAGACAGACAATATTGTTATGTATTGTTAGGAAGCTAACTTTTTATGCAAGCATAAATCTGTAATATCTATTTCTTTAACAAATATATAAACCAAAATAAATGCTTGAATGTCTTTTAAGGTAAGGTAATTATGAGAGGTTATTATAATGGAGATTTGTTGATGAAATGTTGTGTCCCGTTCTAACGTACTGTTATATAATAAATTACATGTTAATTGATTTCAGGCAGAGTTCATGTTTACAGAATTGGCAAAGATCAAGACAATCAAACAGTTTGTAAGTAGGATGCTGAGGAAATGTAACTACAGGATACCTGCTAGTTAACATTCATATATATTACCAATCTGACTGCACTACCATGAGGGATTTAAAAAAAATACAAATTTATTGTATGGTTTCCTGTTTTATTTTTGTTTTCTGAAGATTGCAAGGAAACAGTCATTCATTAATAGTGTCTGTTTTTATTGAATCAGATTTGAACTTGAATTGTGTAATAAGGAAAGATACCATTCTTTTGTAAGTTTCTTGGGGAAAATAAAGATACCTTATTTGATTGATTTGTATTGATTTAAGATGTAAAAATTTAATGAACCCTTTAAACGCTGAATCACTCAAAGATTAAGACAGGGTATTTAATAGACTTAGACAGTGAGCAACACTAGTAGTTCAGTGGTCAACAATCCAGGCCTCTGAATCTGGGATTACAACGGACAATGCTAATCCACAGGGTTTTTCAATTGTACATATAATGGTGTTTGAGGACTGTATAAAATGGAAAATACTACGAATTATCCGCAATATTAACTGATTGTTTGCAGAGTCGAGAGGAGAAAAAGAAGGAAGACAAAGCAATCCGATCTATTACGGAGCTCATCACTAAAGCCATCAGCGCTCTGGTATGTACAACTATGCATCCAAACAAAATTTAAAAAAATACAGAAAGTTACTATTAGCAAGCCTATATTGTATGCCCAAAATATATACATCCTAATGTTTGGTGACTAATTTAGAAGATAAGCTTTTGAAAGTTAAATATTTTCACCTTCAAATTTCAAAATGAATTGCGAAAATGTCAGTGTTATTTCTCTCACTTTTAGTTAAACCTGGTATCGAATATCATATGATTCAGAAGTATTTTAGCTAAAACATGATCTTTTAGTTAATAGAGACCAATTATTTGATTAATCATTTAAATTTAAAGAAAATTCTTGTTATTAAAAGCCATTAATTAAAACTTGTAAATTTTTGCAGCTTGTGTTTGAAATAGTCACTCCAACAGTTGTGTTCAGGTATACAGAGAACCAGACAGAAGCAAAAAGTAAGTGTTACATGTATTCCTAATAATTTTTAAGAGGAAATATTATTAAAAAAATGACATAACAAAATGCTGTCAGAGGATGGTTTTCATGGATTAAACTAAAGTGAATTATGGTATAAGTTACACAATAGTAACTTGATAGATTTTGGATAGATTCTTGTTGGCTTTTTCTATCATTTTTACCCACCCCCCCCTCCCCAGTAAGATTGAAGACGTTTTGTTATGAGTATGGGATGATACCATTGACTGATTGTTCTTCAGATATGACAGTAGCTCCGTACGCTGTGGGCTCGTCTATGGATGTTGATGAAGACAGTGATGAACAACTGTTGAAGAAGAAGAAATATTACAACTCTCTTAATATCTGGGTTGGTGCCATGTTATGTTTGCTCATATACACATATACACTAGAGACAATAATTATGGAAAATTTTAATTTTCTAACCTCATAAATTTAAAATTGATCTGTTGGCCTGTTACATTCTGTAACAAATTGTTTTATTAAGAATTAGCAAAATTTAAGTTTTGTGTGTTATCTTGCATGTTTGAAGGGAATTGAATCAGATTGAATAAGAAAGGGCACCTATATATTATCCTGCTTTTACACTTTCGTATAAAAAGTATTTCGAAAAAAATTATGCCATTCAACCTCACACAGATGAAGTTATTTTGTATAGCTTTCTTTTACATTATTGTACACATTTTTTACATGTAGACTTTATTTACTGTTGGTTTCTTTACAAAAACCCTGATACAAAGATTTTTATATATTTTATGGGGAAAATATGAAATTGCCTGTATGTCTTGATATGGAGATTTGACAGTTTTATGTGACAATGTTTTAGTTGGCAGAGACATTACAAGCTGAGAATCCTAAAGTTGGCATAACTATCGTAGAACTGGAGCGAGAAGGCATCTGTATGAAGTTTTCTCCCCTGGAATCAGCTCAAGGTTAGTGACATGTTGTTTGTACATGTACCATAAGATATAATAGCGGATGATGTGACTTGTCTAAGAGTCGAAGCTCCACTTAACTGTTAGGTTCACATTTTGACAGTTTCGTTACCCTTTCCACTTTGTCATTAGTGGGAAATACTGTCTGGTTTGTATTCCACACTGTAAATCATAGGAATGATCCCAGATGAAGTGAATTCCAGTTCATGAAACACCCCATTAAACACTGAAAGCTCACAGAACTTAATATAATAGTTTTGAGATTTAAGATTTTAGTACAGAAACATTCTGAAACTAATAAAAATACTAAATGCTTTTTTGTCATTTTTTTTCTGTCTAATAGAATGAATATGGTATGTTAATAATAATACATAATGTATATAGTAAGAAATAATGCCTCCATTTCAGTGATGGGTACAACAAAAGAACATCTGGAGTACTTCATTGCATCTTTGTCAAACAACCTTGTAAGTTCAAATTTCTGTCTTGTGGTACATTTTATGAAGAAGCATCGAAACTACAAGAGGTAAAGGATCATCTGTATTGCATATTATCTGTTTACTCCATAGATACACTTTAATTGCGGGCGAACAGTGTCGATCCATTCTTGGTTCATCCTGAAAGATAAGACAGTTGTGTGTTTAATTGTGAGCAAATATACTGATAAACAAACAATACCATATATAAAAATTTTACGAACAGGTTGTTTTCTTGCAAAGATATTTTATATGTTCTTGTTTTTGTAATAATTTTTTACAAGTTAAATAGTTACTTGTATCATTTAATATTATATGATTGTGAATTTTACTTTCTGTGGCCATTAAAAAACAACATTTACTCGATATGTATGGGTTTAATCATGTGGACCACCATGTAGATGCAGATCAGCAAACACATCCATGCTGTCTTTTCTGGATCTGTATTGTTCACTCAGATTTATTAGGTTATTTCTTACATAGACTTATATAGGAAATCTTTAAAAATCTTCTTCTCACAAACCACAATGCGTACAGCTTAGATGTTTGGTAAGTAGCATTGTCTAATGGATGTCTACTAAATTTGCTCAAATTATGTCCCCTGGGCCAAAATCTGCCACGCCCTAGGGTTCTCTTGGTTTACATATAGTTTTATAGGAAAAACATGAAAATCTTCTTCTTTAAAACCACAAGGCCTAGAGCCCTAATATTTGATATACAGCATCATCTAGTGATCCTCTACCAAAATTGTTCAAACTATCCCCCTGGGGTCAACAAGGGCCCCTCCCCAGGGGTCACTTGTTTTACATAGACTTATATAGGGAAAACTTAAAAAAATCTTCTTCTCTAGAACCTTGGTATTTGGTATGTGTCATCATGTAGTGGTCCTCTACAAAATTTGTTCAAATTATTCTCCTGGGGTCAAAAATGGCTCCGCCCCGGGGGTCACCAGTTTTATTACATAGTGTTTTATAGTAAATCTTTAAAAATCATCTTCTCTGAAACCGTAAGGCCTAGAGCTTAGAAATTTGGTATAGAGCATCATCTAGTTACATTTTCTCCACAATAGCAGCTTAATTATTTTTTAATTTTCTGACTTTATTTTACCAAACTTGCACACAACTCTTGCAACCTAGAGCAGTTGTTGGCAGGTGAGCGACCCAGGGTCCTATGGACCCTCTTGTTAAATAAGGTATCAACAGATTGTTGTTTTTATAGGTAGTTATGAACATGAATAAATGCTTTTAAAGGACTATTGGATGAGTTGGTGAGTATAAGTTATGTGATAAAGCAGTAGTGTATCATAACATTATTTTGCAGGCAATATTAGATGCAACTACATTAAACTATGAGAAGTTCCGCCTGGTAGTGACAGAGGCAGAAAATCTGAAGTTGATAGAAGTGCCAGACTGGGCTGGTCTTGGTGCAGTGCAGTAAGTAAAATACCCTTCTTGGCTTCTTTTATCCTTATCTACATTGTACGCCTTAAACCGCATGTGTAACAATTGCAGATCCAGATCAACCTACACATCACTGCAGTCTGATCTTGATCTAAACTGTTTGCTTATAGTTGAGAAAAAAGGCTGATGAATATTAAAGCAACAACTGTAGATCCTGATCAGACTGTTTAGATGAGCAGGGTGATCTGGATCTAGACTGGTCGACTCATAAACTATGTATAATGGACTCTCCATTCTTTGCTCTTAGGCATGTTACTTGTCACAAATGTGACATTGGTAAATTAGCATGCTAATGGATAAAAATAAACTCAGGTCACTTTGTTTGACTTGTATACTAGTATAATGAATATTTTTGCAGATATATTCCCAGTGCTTATCAGTCCGAGGGGTTGGATGAGGAGGATGAAATGGCAAAGAAAGAAATCAACATTCTGAATCAGGAGCTTGTACAGAAACTGAAAGACAATGACAGTGCTTTCTCATTAGGTATGTTCTGATCTGTGTTGGTTAATGTTGTTACACTCGAGGAAAATCCACTTAATATGTATTAAGGATTATAGATGGAAATGCCAGAGCATAAATTTCACCCTTTACTCCAAGCGATATGGCTGTTACCTCATGGGTGAACAGGTTCTACTCTGTTCACTTTACAATCAATGGATTATTTCTGCCCAAGAAGCAACCAGTGTTGATCCAAATCAGATAGCATGACTGTGACAGATGGTCTGGATCTTCACTGTAACACATGATAAAAGCCATAAATATGGAGATATAAGTTCTCAAAAGCTTTATGCTGGCAGATCTAGTCCCAAGGTTATAAAGCTGAGATTGGAAACCAGTCTCAAATCTCAAGCATCTGATTGACTGAAATGGCGACAGGTCGCATTTCAGCCAATCAGATGCTTGAGATTTGAGACTGGTTTCCATGCTCAGTTTTATAACCTTGGGCATAGGGTCTACTTCTGCTTATTGATGTTACTATTGCAGACAACAGAAACATACATTTGAATTATTTCAGCAAACATTTGGTAATTAATATGCTGTTAACTTTGTTTGACTTTGTTTATTAGATCCCATATTGCTTAACTGTTCACTCCATGTGACCAGTGTAGATCCAGATCAGCTATGCTGTGTAGATCAGATCTATGCTGTTTGATCTTGATCTACATTAGTCGCCTGGTGGTCCGAATAACCAGTGAATCTAAAAGTGATAAGACAACACAGATGTGCAGACTGATCTGGATCTACACTACTTGCCCAGACTGATCTGGATCTACACTACTTGCCCAGACTGATCTGGATCTACACTACTTGCCCAGACTGATCTGGATCTACACTGCTTGCCCACTGATAACAGCTGTTTCTCATGGAGTGAAGGGTTAAGATGGAATTTTGATTTTGTCATTTCTGTTGGATGCAAAACATTAGTCTAACAGTTAATTAATAGACCAATATACAAGTTTTAATTGAAGTTTCTTATACATGTATTATCTTAAACTACTAGTAACTTGCACAACTAGTCCCTTATTTCTTAAAAAAGTTATAAACATACTTAATATATCACTTACTATTGTTATGACAGGTTATACAGACAATGATACTGCATGTGTGAAGTTCGGCCTGATCACAGATGACACAGATATCCATGAGTTGATAGCCATGGTACAGAACATGGGCAAGGAAGTGGAGGAGTCCTCCAAGGTACACTACATTCTGCTAGTATGGTGGTTTGGATTTAACTTCATGGGATATACATAAAAAACATACTCAGATGTAGATTTAATCATGAATGTTGTCACAAGATTGTAGAGTCCCATGAGCTTATATTCTAAACATTACTATTCACATGTATTATGGTAGTACCTGTTGATCACTGAGGCATGAATATAAAGGCCTACTGATAATACAGGTCAACAGTATTCAAAACAAACAGAAAAAAATTAAACATCTTTTTGACTATAGGTTGAACCATCAGTTATGTTATAATGCATGTATGCAATCAGAAATAGATGGTATGTCTGTATACATCTGTAATGTACATCATGCTAGTATACATTCTGTAATGTAGAGTATGTGTATACACAATACCATGTTTTTAAACAGTCTATAATTTACTGTGTGTCTTACTGTACCGCGTACAGACTTTAATGTTAGGTGTGTCTGTATATTTTCAGTATTTTGAAAGTATGTCAGAGCTGGTAAGGAAGGGTATTGAAGAGGCTTACAAAGATCTTGAGGAGGAAAACCAACATAAACTGATGCAAGAGGTGAGTAGTTACATTCACACTTTGAAGTAGTTATAACTATACAGTCATGTCGGGAGAGTGGGTGGTGTTAGGATCAGATTCAACTGCAACAAAAGAGTAAACAATAACAAGTGACTACAATGACTGCATAGTCTCTTGTTTGCTGTTTATTGTTACCCGTTGTTCCCTATTTCCACACATTGACACTTTTTGTCCATATTTTCCCAGCCATACGATCCTTTTCTTGTTTTTTTTTCCTTAATTTTTTCTAAGTTGCTTCAAGCATACTTTAAAAAGCCCAAAAGTTTTTGATATCCTGATGAAAGCAATTGCTTTTTCATTCATTTCTTACATTTTTATCCTAGATTATTCTTAGGGGTAATAATTAACTCTACTCCATACATATAGGTTTATGGCATGTGTGAACAGTGTAGATCCAGATCAGCCAATACATCTGTGCTGTCTGATCAAGATCTTCACCGTCTGCCACTTGTTCAGAAATAACCCAATGAACTAAAATAGCAAACAGTTTAGATCCTGATCAGACACCTTTGATGTGCTGGCTGATCTGGATCTACACTGTTAGCCCATGGATAACAGCCATAACCCATAAAGGATCAATAAATTTGTGATAGCACAACTGATTATAATGTGTGATGAAACAGCTGTACGACACTTAAGTTAATGACAGCATGATCTTTCATGGCAACTCGTAGGAAAATATGCCTTGCCATTGCTTGTTGTCTAATCATTTTAACTGTTTGACACTTTCAGGGGGTTTTACGACAGCTACCAATGATAGGATCAATGTTGAACTGGTGGTCCCCACCCCCTAAAGATGTTGTTAAAGGAAGGACTTTCAACCTTGTCTCAGGTAGGTTGTAAGCAGCATATAACTGTACATGTAGATTTGCCAAAGGTGAAGACATATGCTTGAGTAGCTTCTTCACATACATTGTCTTTTTACATCTGTCGCAACAAAATGGATACTGCCGTCACATGCTTTGCTTGGACAAGTAACTTTCAGACTAAGTCTAAATTGTTTGCAGTTGTTTTTTATTAACAAATTACTTTCTTGAAGAATCAACAAAAAGATCAAAGAAAGTAACATTGTCACATATTAATTTCAATATAAATTAAATATGTTCAGTGTATGTATGAGTGATACTGTTACAGGTACGATAGCAAGTACAGAGGAGACTTATAAATACAAGATGCAGATACAGTCGGGAGATGGGTCGAAGACTTCACCCAGATCTAGGAGATTATCAGACACTGGTTCTATCAGTTCAATCAGTAGCACTACAAGTCAAAAAACACCACAGCAACCATCCAGTCCCAGTGGATCTAAAGGCAATACTGTCACAAAAATACAACATGCCTTATCAAATCCAAGTACTGTTGGACCTGGTATAAACAAGTCAGGGTATACAGTTACGAAACCCAGTGTGAATGGTCTAGATCATCCTAGTACAAAAACTGCAGGAGATGTGAAAGCTGGGCTTGTTAATTCAATTAATGACGTGGATCTGGCAGAAAGTCACGAATCTCTAACCTCACCTAATGGTAACTTAAGGTAAGCATCCAGAATTATCTAATGGTAACCTAAGGTAAGCTTCCAGTGATCTCTACCCTTACCTACTGGTAACCTGAAGTAAGCGTTCAGAGTAATTTCTACCCTTTACCTAATGGTAACCTAAGGTAAGCTTCCAGAGTTATCTCTACCCTCACCTAGTGGTATCCTAAGGTAAGCTTTCAGTTATCTCTACCTTTACCTACTGGTAACCTGAAGTATGCTTCCAGAGTTATTTCTACCCCTTACCTAATAGTAACCTAAGGTAAGCTTCCAGTATGATCTCTACCCTCACCTACTGGTAACCTGAAGTATGCTTCCAGAGTTATTTCTACCCCTTACCTAATGGTAACCTAAGGTATGCTTCCAGAGTTATCTCTACCCTCACCTACTGGTAACCTAAGGTAAGCTTCCAGAGTTATCTCTACCTTTACCTACTGGTAACCTAAGGTAATCTTCCAGAGTAATCTCTTCCTTCACCTAATGTTAACCTAAGGTAAGCTTTAAGCTATCTCCACCCTCACCAAATGGTAACCTAAGGTAAGCTTTCAGAGTTATCTCTACCTTTACCTACTGGTAACCTAACGTAAGCTTCCAGTGTTATCTGTACCCTTACCTAATTGTAGATGATAGAATTTCTCACTAGCTTTTGTACAAAAACTATTAAAATGCATGTGGCTATACATCACTGAATGTTCGTTAACTTCCTAGCATATACAGGTTTTATCACACATTTATACATAGTGCTGTTTGTCTTTCTTACAGCTAAACACACAACTGATCTATTTTTCAGGTTAAACCTAGAATCTGAAATGAAAGCAGACTCATCATAGTGAATGCTGACAGAGTAGCAGAGTTACATGTATAGTGACACTCACTGACAGATACTGTTGGGTTCATAACATGTGGTAGTGCATTTAGGTTAAAATAACTATTTTTCAGTGTTCTGTTAATTATTTTGGGACCATTTTTAATTTGGGGTAATGCAGTTAAGGTGATAAAATTTACATGATTTATCTAGACACAATTTTGTTTGTGTCAATGAAATGGTGTCTGCAAGAAGGAGTCGGATGTGTAGTAATAAATAAGATAATGAATTGTCTTCTCGTGACATATAGCAGGTGATATACATGTATGGTGTTCTAACACCAGATGGAGGCTGTTCCATTGTCACTATTACTGACTCAGATCTTGTGCTTAATTCTTAAACAAGCTCTATAACTTCATAAAGTGGACTGATTGTAAAAATACTGGAACCATTTGTCGTAATTGGTTTTTGCTGGAATTGATTTATTAAATAGCAAACGTAAGAATTGGGATGGACTCCTCTGACTGGCTTTCTAACCCTTTATACTCCATAGCTATGGGTTATATCCCTTAAGGGACATAGATTCAAATCAGCCTGCAAATCTGTGCACATTTGTGCTGGCTGATCTGGATCTAAATTGTTAGCATATGCAATGAAATGCTTTTTTATGGAGAAAAGGGTTGAAGGTGTATCCATGACAGAAATGGTAAATGCAAGTCTACGCTGGAAAACAATGCTGACTTATGCAAGTGTAATCACTTCCAGCTCTAAAATGGCTAATCATTAAAGCTGATAAGAAAATCAGTATGGCATAACTGTTTGCATAACTGTTTGCATTTTTGTAGTGAGCTGGGCTGAAGGTTATATAGCTGATATAGTTGAGATTGGAAACCAGTCTCAAATCTCAAGCATCTGATTGGCTGAAATGGCGACCAGTCGCCATTTCAGCCAATCAGATGCTTCAGATTTGAGACTGGTTTAAATGCTCAGTTTTATAACCTTGGGCACCGATCATGTAACCATGCTACTTACACTGTATGCTTCACAGGAGGGTTTATGTGCAGCATCTCGGTTTTTATTTTATTTTTGTATCATTGAGCATAAGAATATATTCGTGTATTAAGTAATTGTATTTACTTATTTTAAAATATTTTAAAATGGTTGATTATCAATGAAAACATTCAAAAGATGAAGTTGTGGGTTTACTTAGCTTGGAAGAAGCTTGGACTGTTCTAACGTTGTGTAAGTTTGTTTAAATGGAATATTATGACGGTATGCAGTCTGTAGGTTTGTATGTTTCGAGTGAGTTATTAAGTAAACGGTATAATACAAACCTACTGCATACTCTCTTAATGTACCTTTTATTATATACCCTTTTCACTTTAAACAAATCTAACGTAACAACATAATTTTAGTCAACTGCATGGTTTAAATAATAGTAGAAATAAAAATAATAACGCCATAGTAAATTTATAAATGGCTTAGAAAATTTATGAATGGCATAAGAATATTGTAACAGTTGTTGAACAGTGACGGAAATTTCCTTTTTTGAAGTAAGGTATATGCCAGAAAATTACGATTAGAATACACAACATGGTGTGACGTAGTTATGACATCACATAGAAATGGGGAAACTGTAAAAATAAAGAATCGGAAAACCACACTGTAGCATATAGCTTAATTAAACTGACTTGTTGCATCAATCTTGTGAATAAATGCTGTACAATGCTAAAATCATTCAAGGGTATATAAAAATATAATACTCTTGGGATTTCAAACATTACATGTTTTTGAACAGGAGGGTTTCATAAAATAGGTCTTTGAAAATGTATGAAGAATAGAATGTAGAATTTATTTGGTTTGGTTCGTCCTGATCAAATACTGAGTAAAAATGTAATACAAAAGAATTCATTTTACAATTTAGAATGCATTTTGGGATGAAACATTACATAACAAAACAATAAATGCCCAGTTGCTTGTCAAATTTGACCTGTTAACCCTTTACTGATGTATCAGATGACATGGATTGCACATAAGGACTGAAGGCTATAAAGTTGAGATTGGAAACCAGTCTCAGATCTCAAGCATCTACCAGTCGCCATTTCAGCCAATCAGATGCTTGAGATTTTAGACTGGTTTCTATGCTCAATTTTATAACCTTGGGCACTGATTAAACTTGTATATATAGAGTAAAGGGTTAATGATTTTGTTTTTGTTAATAATGGATTTAATGTTCGATTCCTTCTTCATGTTGCATTTTATGGAAAAAATATACATAGGGCTTATGAAGATAATATTGGAATCTGATGTTTGATGCTAATAATATTACATATAAACACAAATAACAGACTTACTGGCAGGATACTTCAAATAAAAATGAAAATGTAGTGGAGAGGCTACTTTGCTTTTATATTGTTGTAACTAGATAATGATAACCCATTCCATGATAGTGTAATAAAATCTGTGATATGATTATAAAGCTATGCTATTTTCCTGTATTTATTTTAGAGATATATTTGTTTGGGTTTGTTGTTCAGTTGATTTTTTTTTACTTTTAACATAACATGTATGTTTATTTATTGTATTTAAAAGGTTACTTTACCAGTTTTTAACCTACAAAGTACATTGATATAAATTTTATCAGTCATCAGAGTTTTCTGCTTCTGTTCAAAACCATAAGTTTATGTTTTCTTATGCAACCTGATAGGAAGCTGCATTTTAAATACTTAGTAAAAAAAGAGGCCAGACATCACAAACATTTTCATTTAGTCTCAAAAATTTATGAAATAAATACACATTTAGTTTCTAATGAGTTTTAATCACATACACTCTTGAATAAAACATATTATATCTTTTCAGGACATGTTGAAAGAACCCAAGTTGTTCAACTATTTTTTTTATTTCCATAAATTATCTTGTAAAATTGTCAGTTAAGTTATATATATTCTTATTTCATATATAAACAAAGTTCTTTTGTTTACTTTCTTTACATATAACCAACTGTTGTGGTTTTTTTGGTTTCAGTTCTTGTTTTTAATGTTGAGATTCTATTTCAAGCTATTTTATTGTGGATGTTTTGACATGAGAAATCCATTTGTTGTTTGCTTGCAAAAGCTTGTTGTATTCCTTGTACTGTTTCGTAACAAACTAACTTGTACATGTATATGGGGAAAATACTGGGGGTTTATTTCTTAATAAAAGTTTGATTTCATAATTATGTTTTCTCTTGCAGTTCTATTTAGTCAAGCTGCATTTTAGCCTGACTATTCCAAGAAAAGAGGAGCTATCCTACTCCTCCCAATGACCACATCCGTTAAACATATCACTTTGGTCCATAACTTTGAAACTACATGAGGTATCACCTTGAAACTTGGAATATATATTTACTATCAAAATCGTCCTCAATATTACAAGACCCATAACTCTGCTACAAATACACTTTTTGAATTATGCTCCTTTCCCACTTTAATTTTGCTTTAATCAAAATGCACACTTTTGTCAGTAACTTTGAAATGACTTGTTGAAATATTAATCTTAAACTTTGATTATAGATTCACCATCAAAATCTACATCATTACCAACAATGGAATATATATTTCCAATCATAATATTCACCATAACCATCAAGACCTATTACTATGTTACATTAATTTTTTAAATTATGCTCCTTTTCACTTAGATTTATTGTTGAAGTTTTTATGCACTTGGCCAATAACTTTGGAACTAATACAGATATCAACATCAAACTTGAAATATATTTCCCCTATCACATCACTTTCACCTACACCAGTTTGAAAATTACATGTATGCCACTTTTTACATAGAGTTTGCATTGAAGTTTTTATTCTGTAACATTACTTAAGTTATTGGTATTGGACTAATAGTGACTGATCCCAATCATAAATTATTAACAAGTTTTCAAACTCTTCCACAAATATTTCGTAGTTATACTCCCCTTTTCACCTCGGTATATTAGGCTTAGTAAGGAATTATTTCTGTAATTTAAAATAATCAGGGCTGAAGGTTATAAAACTGAGGTTGGAAACCAGTCTCAAATCTCAAGCATCTGATTGGCTGAAATGGCGACCAGTCGCCATTTCAGCCAATCAGATGCTTGAGATTTGAGACTGGTTTCCATGCTCATTTTTATAACCTTGGGCACAGCTCCGTTTCAGCTATCAGATTCTTGATGTTTGAGACCGGTCACCCTTTCTCAGTCTTATATTCTTGGGCCCTGGCATATTTATGCCTGTTTAAAAACGCGAGATCGTCCATCTATTAACTTTTGTGGTTTCTGCTTAATAACTGAAACATCTGGAGCACATATGTTGACTGCTTGGTTTGTAAACTGCTCATTTTCAGTAGTTGACTGGCCGATATATATAGAACACAAGACCAGCCTAATTGATCTGAAAAAAGTCACTTTGTTTAATAAAAAACTAAATTATTGCTGGACTAGTTGCCTTCAAGCAAGCACATGGAGAGTTTTTAATACTATTACTGTTCACTTAGCAGGCCTGACCGAGTTGCATAACACAGGAAATATGCCACTTCTTGGATGCTCTTGGATTCTATAAAATGGCAAGGATGCCTCACAAATAAAGATAATGAGTCAACACAAATCTGCGCTTACACCATCCTCCTAACATACCCTTTCAAGGAATCAAATAATTGTTTATTATACCGCAAAGCATTTTCATTATATGTATTTTGAACGATTCTATGTGATTTTGCAATAATGCGATTGTTTTGCTGTTTGACAGGAGATGTTTCAGGAGTTTCAGATGGTTTCGGTACACCCTCTTCGCAAAAGCTATGTTCAATTTTTTTACTTGTTTTAACCCCCACCTCGATAAAATGTCATTAGTTTATGAACTTTTGATGGAAATTTCATTAAAGAAGTAGACACGATTTATCTTATTACATAGGCTGATCCAGGTTTTGTAGTTAGGGGGGGGGGGAAATAATCCAACTGGGGGTCCAGGGGGCAAAGCCCTGGCCAGGGGGCCGGAGGCCCCCGGAAGCTCCTGTGTTTTAGTCATTTCTAAGGGATTCATGCACATTTCCAGAACCTCAAATATACTTTCCCAGGGTATACAATACAATGTACGAGAGCTCTAATCTACTGTGTGCTTAAGGTATGAATCAAACGGAGACAAAAATAAGATCTTTTGCACAATATATATTTTGAATGTTTGCGTGTTTCCAACTTGGTGCATCCATGTTTGTTGACTCACTTTACTCAAAGGAAAAATATAAATGGAAGTAAGTGAAAGCGGGAATATTTAAAATACAGAAACGTATTTTACTATGAACATGTAAACTGAATTCAAGCGAGAGGAAAAATATAGCAAACACGTAAACTTAGGTATCACAAATTAATCTTACAAAAAATGAGAAGGAATTGTTTGTGAATTGTTCGTTATGTCATTGTATTAGTGTACTCCTAGTCTCGAAACTTATTGAAAAATTTTTGACAGTTATATATATTTTCCTCTATATACGGGTTTCCAGCATATCATATTTCATTACAGAGAAAAAAAAACTTTGCTTGGGCAATTTTAGGGGAGGCGTACGCCGGGTCCGTCCCCCCCCCCCCCTGGATCCGTCTATGTATTATGTTTCAAATTTACAATGTATTCCAATACTCCATGGGAAAAAAATGATAATCGGTGTAGTTAGAACTTGGTTAAGTGTTGTTGAATGCTCCAAGGATTCTGTCCAAGCCGCAGAGTCGTAACATAAATTATTTTAATGTAATAACATTTTGATGGGCAGTGAGAACATTGCATTTGTCACTACGGTATTGTCCCAGCCCTCGTGAAAAGTTCCGTCCGATTCCGGAAGGTACGAAGATTGAAAAAATAATTATATCGGTGTATTTTTTAATTTAATTGTGTCAATGTCAACTTAATTAAGGTTTCTAGTTCTGCTGGTGTATATTTTACTATAATTTTAGGAAAATGTCGACTAAGGTTACCGATGGTTTTCCGCTTCCGGGTCGTACCGTTCCTAAGTAGCGCCTACCAATATCTTTGCGCGACAAATTTGGATCTACGTTTTGTATATATGGTTAGTGAGGACTAAACTTGTTTTTCGGAATTTTTCGTCAATGTTCATTCATTTGTAAGCAGACATTTATTAGCAGACATAGCTTTGATATAGACAACGGGGTACAATTGGGGGATTTTCTCAACACATTTATATATGACAATTACCGCAAGGTTAGTGTTGAATGTTTAAACCAATATTTAATACATTGTAAATTGAACATTTTAGGAAAACTATTATCATAAAACCGACAGCTATATTCAAAATGTTTATCTTTTTGAAATCGTTCGGTGGTAAACAAGTTTTGCAATGAATCAACAGTTTGCGACAGGATTGGTCTCGGTTGTCGTCATAAAGATCCAACACGTTTAGCACTTTATTCAAAATCGTCCCCGCAACGGCAGTTAACAAGCTGTCAGTCGTCGGCGAAATTGAGATTGAACCTTGTTTCATCTGCAAATTGTGTGGCGTTCCTCTCATGGCGACGCCCGAGAAGATTCTAACTTGCCTGGAAGAAACGCGCATGGCGAAGTCACAACGTCATATCACTTCCTGATTAAGGGCGACATGGTCTAACGTGACGATTCTGAGTCCGTAAACTATTGCGTATTGTTTTTGGAGTGACATTAAAATCACGCGTTGTCAACATTGCCGGTCTAAACCTGTTACGAAAATGATGTAAGAAAATGGCATGAACGTCCCGCTGGCTATAGTTTGTCCCAGCTCATTTGTGACCCTCGAAAAAAGGCGATTTCTTTCTTATAAAGCAAAAAATCTAAAAACTAATACCTGTTTTGTGGATTACAAAAAACTCCTATGTTGCAAAATCCTGGATTTTTTTTTTTTTAAACTGATATTAAGCTTACAATCGCAAAACTTAATTTTGCTATGGGATGTTGCCATTGTTTACAGTATTGATCTCCATTTTGTGAGGTAACGCGTGACGTCATCGCGATTAAAACAGAGCGGGGAAGTTCTCAAACGTTATTTTAACTGTCAAAATGTGATATCGACTTACGAAAAGACAATATACCTAATTAAAATACCTAATTTGTTTACAATTCCAATTTGATTTGCGATGTTTTGATTTAATACCTCAGTCATTCATTTGCAAAAAACAATAAGCCTGTTTTATTACCTATACCGTTATAATGATTGTATAAACACGAGGAATTACATTTGAGAGATCCTGGTTCTTCATTTTAAAAATAATTATATTGTTGTTATAATCACCATATGCGGCATGTTTAATAATAATAATAATAATAATAATACATTTTCGTTCGCGTACAATGACTGCTGCATACGGCAAGACCTTTGACGTTCACGACGACTATGAATATTTCGTTTTTGTATACCAGTCCAAAAATTGCCTTTAAAAATAAGAAAACATTAAGTAAGTGGGTAACATGTTTCTGATAATGAGGATGTAAACAAATGTATTTAGTCGTGTATTCAAATAATAAAGTTCGGTACATAATAATGGCATGTGGAGTTGTAAGGGCGCGGTAACGTAATCTGGCGACTCGATGCTCCACACTTCTTTTAATTAATTATTTATTGTATCACGTTTTAGTTCATTTTCAAGTGATATAAAATATCCCTCGGTGTATAGCATGTCGAAACTGACATTTTTGTTGTTCTTATTAGCCTGCTTTTTTCTGATGTGATGGTAATATTGTCGGACAAGCCGAAAATTGGGGCCAAAATAGTGAAATAATTTCTGCTTCCCTTGGACCGTCGTTCGCGGTAACAGTTTTATACCTTTGGGTTGATTTCTACGCAGTGTCGGGTGTCAAATTTAAATTGTAGCTTTTACTAAGTTAGCTTATGAATAATTGGTATATAAATCTAAATCTATAATCATGTTCATGTATATTTGTGAAGAGAACAATCGGTCGTCGCGCGAATCTTGAATTCCGAAAAACTAATAATTATCGCTCATTGCTGCGACAATGTTTAAACAATTAACAAAAATGCATTATGGCCGATTCCTGTCATAATGACTAAAACTCTGATATAGTTATAAGCCTTCTTGAGCTTATACTGAGCATGTGGAATTACCCTGGCCAGTATCACCGCGTGATGGCTAAAGAAACAGCGAATAATTGTTATATTTTATGGTTTTGTTTATTTACCAGTAACACAATCGTATATAGATAGTCAAAGACCAACCACCACCGCATACATTTTAACCTTGAAAGATGAGTATAATACATAATAAATCTATCTATCTCTATCTCTTCAATAAGTTTCTCACGCTCGTGAAAAGATACAAGACAGCACACTTCGGGTACACTGAAATCCGTATCACATATAAAACACAAACTCTGCAAATTTTTAATAGACAATTCATTCACTAAAATAATTGTCACACAGTGTATGTTTTCAATTTAAAGAAGTGTTCGTATAGCTTCTGTGGTATTTAAGAGATCTAGATGAATGCAATGATACGGACAGTGCATCTTGCGTCGGTGATTCGGAAATCGAAACGAAAAACATGTTACGACGGTTAAATAATTCGTGGGCGGCGGCATCGACTGCCGTCGGATTTTTTTTTGGAGAAATCTGGCATACGTCATAAAAATATGACCTTCAATCAAACGCTGACAATAATATCAGTCTGGATATTTGCCGGGGTAAAACGCAAATGATTTGCTCGAAATGCACGCTGTTTGTGCGCCGCTTACATCATAAAGATATGACGAACAATAAAAATGTAATCAATACGTCAGACGTGTGAATAAAAAAAGGCAGGATTTGCACGAAATGCAAGCTTTTTGCGCGCAGCATGTTGAAATTTTCGTCTTGGGTGGTAAAATCTCTCTTTTTTCTTTTTGGTCTAGGAAAGATTCGCATGAATGGCACGCTACTTGCAAGCAGAATTATGCATTTATTCTTAACAGATCGAAAGTGAAGCTATCAACATTTAATTATTTAACCAATGACAATCGCACATCAACAACATAAGTTTATTCTTGTAGTTATTTATGTTTTGAAAATAAACATTTTAAATTTAGACATTGTCGCATCCTTTCTGCATTTAAAAGGCCTTCAATTATCAATAAATAAATAAAATGTACGATCTTTTACATACGATTTCACCGGCGGTGATCTTTTAAAAGCATTTTAATATGAAGAGAAAAATTATTTTCAACTTTTGTCCATAACATGTGTAAAAGTAAAATATACAGACAGATTAGGCCTAGGGCGCACCAAAGTGACACGTGTAATGTTCCTCAAAAGTTGGTGACGTTATGTATCCGATTTTAAATAATATTTTTACCCTTATTGATAATTTCAGTTTCAGTTGTTTTACTGTCAATGTTTAAAAATGAAAAAAAAAAAGGTTTAAAATCCACTTTAACTAGCGCAGTCGGTTAACTAAATGAAAACGTAATGTTTGACATGTCCCCCGGTCTTTACTTGTGTACATGACGTCACGCGCCTTTTCGTACCTCGACATTTTAACGTTATAGCGAATGGAAAAACTTATAAAAACGTGAATATAAGAGGAAATAAGACAATAATCAAAAATGTGAAAAAACGGTCTGGAGATATTTTTTAATGGTTATATTTACGTATTCTTTTCATGTTTATTTTGTTTTAATGTAAAAATAACGAAGGTCACAAACTCAGTGGGACAGATTATAGTAGCTCATCGTCTGCCTGACCTAGGATTGATAACCTTGGATATGATCACGCATATTATCTGTCTTCATAAGACCCGCTAATTCATTAATTTTATTCCTGCTGCGGTTAAACCTTCTACAGACGTCTACACCGGCCACGTAAGCTATGAGCATACACTACAGTAATTCAGGTGGCTCGGGAACCAGTCAATTTTGTCTAGGGTTTGTGCGGACCATTAGATAAAGTAATTCTGTGATTGGTTGAAAATGCAAAAGCAGAATAAAAAATATTAAATAGCTATGTGAAAATGCACAGTGTATAGAAGAAGTTGAAACAAAACATTTGCATTTTTATTTTGAGTGTATGAAAATTTTTATCTTTAAAAATGGGTATTATTTTGGACAAAGTGAAACTGAAAGTGGCGCAAAGCTGAGGGTGGTGGTATTCCAGTGCATGTCGCGAAAAAGTTTACTGGTTACGCTATATTTTTGTTGTGTTTTTATGATGTCTCTAGTTTAGTTTTATTTGCAAAAGTAAGATTTTAAGGCATTGACCCAATAGCTAATTCAGAAAAGGAGATGAAGCTATACTGGGAGTCTATGGAAAATGAAATTACTGTAGTCTAACCTTGATCAGTTTCTCTCTGCCTAACATAGACTAGGCATATTTCTCCCATCAAAATTGTTTTGTGACTTTGCTATTGGTGTCATCGAGCGAAAATGTTCCGGTATCGCTTTCCGGCCTTATGGCTAAGATCAAAGTGAGATCAAAGTGTAGTATCTGTTCTTATCGTGCAAAGCGGATCTCTCTGAAAAACACGTTTCGTAATCAGCAAATTGTTGTATTTATCGAAAATTATTATTTCGGTATAAAGCGGCTGCAGAAAGAAGCCTGTTTTGTGCCTTTGACTCTGGAAGAAAGGGATAAAATCGTGCAAAGCGGATCTCTCTGAAAAACACGTGCCGCTCACCTGCGAAGAGCTTAGCGTTCGTCATACATAATGCTGGCTAAGCGGTGTTCCGGTATCGCTTCTCGGCCTTTTGGCTAAGATCAAAGTGTAGTATCTGTTCTTATCAGCTTAATATCTGATACGTCCCCTATCAGGGGACTTCGATATTAAACTGATTTTTGAGCACAGGTGAGATGTCAGGGGCTTGCTCCGCTCTCGCCACGGGTTGGCCCGGTATTGCAGTACCTCCGGGATCGGCCCACTTCCCCTTCGGGGGATAATAAACACTTAATAATTCTCAAAAGTTAAGACAAAATTATGCCCGTAACACGGAAACTGTGTTGCTCAGTAAAGGGGTGAGCAATTATTATCATTTTCGAATTCCGTGATAGGAAACCTCTGTTACGACCTCGTTTTCATACGGTAAAACTTAAATGACGTTGTCTCCAACGTGAATTGTTGTCGTTTGAATTGTGACGTTTTTGCATTGTTGCGTACACGAAGGACGTGACGACCATAAAGCGGCCTGGTCTGTCAGTGTTGCTAACGCGCGTAATATAAAAATTAACGTTATATCTGTTAAATATACACGCTGCGACGTGTTCTTAGGTTGATCGAGTGGCTAAAATCGTGTTGTGCTCGAAATATGATGTTTGTGGCAATAGGAGTTAGGCTTTATATGTGCGATTGAAAATACGTAGAGAAAACACTAAACAGTTGCAAGCATGCTTAAACTCAAGTCAAAATTTTGCGGATGGTAATAAATTTGAAATAAAGTCGGTTTGTTTGATTGATTGATTGATTGATTGAATGATTGATTGATTGACTGATTGATGTTAAGCAATTTAATATATGTTTCTATTACAGAGTTTCAGCTGTAGAGACCCAACATGTATATGAAGGTGGACTAAATGCGATTCAGCATCATATAAACAATGCAGGTAACCTGAATTTCTGGCTCGCTTTATAATAGAAAACGTATGTAAAACGTTTCGTAATCAGCAAATTGTTGTATTTATCGAAAATTATTATTTCGGTATAAAGCGGCTGCAGAAAGAAGCCTGTTTTGTGCCTTTGACTCTGGAAGAAAGGGATAAAATCGTGCAAAGCGGATCTCTCTGAAAAACGCGTGCCGCTCACCTGCGAAGAGCTTAGCGTTCGTCATACATAATGCTGGCTAAGCGGTGTTCCGGTATCGCTTCTCGGCCTTTTGGCTAAGATCAAAGTGTAGTATCTGTTCTTATCAGCTTAATATCTGATACGTCCCCTATCAGGGGACTTCGATATTAAACTGATTTTTGAGCACAGGTGAGATGTCAGGGGCTTGCTCCGCTCTCGCCACGGGTTGGCCCGGTATTGCAGTACCTCCGGGATCGGCCCACTTCCCCTTCGGGGGATAATAAACACTTAATAATTCTCAAAAGTTAAGACAAAATTATGCCCGTAACACGGAAACTGTGTTGCTCAGTAAAGGGGTGAGCAATTATTATCATTTTCGAATTCCGTGATAGGAAACCTCTGTTACGACCTCGTTTTCATACGGTAAAACTTAAATGACGTTGTCTCCAACGTGAATTGTTGTCGTTTGAATTGTGACGTTTTTGCATTGTTGCGTACACGAAGGACGTGACGACCATAAAGCGGCCTGGTCTGTCAGTGTTGCTAACGCGCGTAATATAAAAATTAACGTTATATCTGTTAAATATACACGCTGCGACGTGTTCTTAGGTTGATCGAGTGGCTAAAATCGTGTTGTGCTCGAAATATGATGTTTGTGGCAATAGGAGTTAGGCTTTATATGTGCGATTGAAAATACGTAGAGAAAACACTAAACAGTTGCAAGCATGCTTAAACTCAAGTCAAAATTTTGCGGATGGTAATAAATTTGAAATAAAGTCGGTTTGTTTGATTGATTGATTGATTGATTGAATGATTGATTGATTGACTGATTGATGTTAAGCAATTTAATATATGTTTCTATTACAGAGTTTCAGCTGTAGAGACCCAACATGTATATGAAGGTGGACTAAATGCGATTCAGCATCATATAAACAATGCAGGTAACCTGAATTTCTGGCTCGCTTTATAATAGAAAACGTATGTAAAACGTTTCGTAATCAGCAAATTGTTGTATTTATCGAAAATTATTATTTCGGTATAAAGCGGCTGCAGAAAGAAGCCTGTTTTGTGCCTTTGACTCTGGAAGAAAGGGATAAAATCGTGCAAAGCGGATCTCTCTGAAAAACGCGTGCCGCTCACCTGCGAAGAGCTTAGCGTTCGTCATACATAATGCTGGCTAAGCGGTGTTCCGGTATCGCTTCTCGGCCTTTTGGCTAAGATCAAAGTGTAGTATCTGTTCTTATCAGCTTAATATCTGATACGTCCCCTATCAGGGGACTTCGATATTAAACTGATTTTTGAGCACAGGTGAGATGTCAGGGGCTTGCTCCGCTCTCGCCACGGGTTGGCCCGGTATTGCAGTACCTCCGGGATCGGCCCACTTCCCCTTCGGGGGATAATAAACACTTAATAATTCTCAAAAGTTAAGACAAAATTATGCCCGTAACACGGAAACTGTGTTGCTCAGTAAAGGGGTGAGCAATTATTATCATTTTCGAATTCCGTGATAGGAAACCTCTGTTACGACCTCGTTTTCATACGGTAAAACTTAAATGACGTTGTCTCCAACGTGAATTGTTGTCGTTTGAATTGTGACGTTTTTGCATTGTTGCGTACACGAAGGACGTGACGACCATAAAGCGGCCTGGTCTGTCAGTGTTGCTAACGCGCGTAATATAAAAATTAACGTTATATCTGTTAAATATACACGCTGCGACGTGTTCTTAGGTTGATCGAGTGGCTAAAATCGTGTTGTGCTCGAAATATGATGTTTGTGGCAATAGGAGTTAGGCTTTATATGTGCGATTGAAAATACGTAGAGAAAACACTAAACAGTTGCAAGCATGCTTAAACTCAAGTCAAAATTTTGCGGATGGTAATAAATTTGAAATAAAGTCGGTTTGTTTGATTGATTGATTGATTGATTGAATGATTGATTGATTGACTGATTGATGTTAAGCAATTTAATATATGTTTCTATTACAGAGTTTCAGCTGTAGAGACCCAACATGTATATGAAGGTGGACTAAATGCGATTCAGCATCATATAAACAATGCAGGTAACCTGAATTTCTGGCTCGCTTTATAATAGAAAACGTATGTAAAACGTTTCGTAATCAGCAAATTGTTGTATTTATCGAAAATTATTATTTCGGTATAAAGCGGCTGCAGAAAGAAGCCTGTTTTGTGCCTTTGACTCTGGAAGAAAGGGATAAAATCGTGCAAAGCGGATCTCTCTGAAAAACGCGTGCCGCTCACCTGCGAAGAGCTTAGCGTTCGTCATACATAATGCTGGCTAAGCGGTGTTCCGGTATCGCTTCTCGGCCTTTTGGCTAAGATCAAAGTGTAGTATCTGTTCTTATCAGCTTAATATCTGATACGTCCCCTATCAGGGGACTTCGATATTAAACTGATTTTTGAGCACAGGTGAGATGTCAGGGGCTTGCTCCGCTCTCGCCACGGGTTGGCCCGGTATTGCAGTACCTCCGGGATCGGCCCACTTCCCCTTCGGGGGATAATAAACACTTAATAATTCTCAAAAGTTAAGACAAAATTATGCCCGTAACACGGAAACTGTGTTGCTCAGTAAAGGGGTGAGCAATTATTATCATTTTCGAATTCCGTGATAGGAAACCTCTGTTACGACCTCGTTTTCATACGGTAAAACTTAAATGACGTTGTCTCCAACGTGAATTGTTGTCGTTTGAATTGTGACGTTTTTGCATTGTTGCGTACACGAAGGACGTGACGACCATAAAGCGGCCTGGTCTGTCAGTGTTGCTAACGCGCGTAATATAAAAATTAACGTTATATCTGTTAAATATACACGCTGCGACGTGTTCTTAGGTTGATCGAGTGGCTAAAATCGTGTTGTGCTCGAAATATGATGTTTGTGGCAATAGGAGTTAGGCTTTATATGTGCGATTGAAAATACGTAGAGAAAACACTAAACAGTTGCAAGCATGCTTAAACTCAAGTCAAAATTTTGCGGATGGTAATAAATTTGAAATAAAGTCGGTTTGTTTGATTGATTGATTGATTGATTGAATGATTGATTGATTGACTGATTGATGTTAAGCAATTTAATATATGTTTCTATTACAGAGTTTCAGCTGTAGAGACCCAACATGTATATGAAGGTGGACTAAATGCGATTCAGCATCATATAAACAATGCAGGTAACCTGAATTTCTGGCTCGCTTTATAATAGAAAACGTATGTAAAACGTTTCGTAATCAGCAAATTGTTGTATTTATCGAAAATTATTATTTCGGTATAAAGCGGCTGCAGAAAGAAGCCTGTTTTGTGCCTTTGACTCTGGAAGAAAGGGATAAAATCGTGCAAAGCGGATCTCTCTGAAAAACGCGTGCCGCTCACCTGCGAAGAGCTTAGCGTTCGTCATACATAATGCTGGCTAAGCGGTGTTCCGGTATCGCTTCTCGGCCTTTTGGCTAAGATCAAAGTGTAGTATCTGTTCTTATCAGCTTAATATCTGATACGTCCCCTATCAGGGGACTTCGATATTAAACTGATTTTTGAGCACAGGTGAGATGTCAGGGGCTTGCTCCGCTCTCGCCACGGGTTGGCCCGGTATTGCAGTACCTCCGGGATCGGCCCACTTCCCCTTCGGGGGATAATAAACACTTAATAATTCTCAAAAGTTAAGACAAAATTATGCCCGTAACACGGAAACTGTGTTGCTCAGTAAAGGGGTGAGCAATTATTATCATTTTCGAATTCCGTGATAGGAAACCTCTGTTACGACCTCGTTTTCATACGGTAAAACTTAAATGACGTTGTCTCCAACGTGAATTGTTGTCGTTTGAATTGTGACGTTTTTGCATTGTTGCGTACACGAAGGACGTGACGACCATAAAGCGGCCTGGTCTGTCAGTGTTGCTAACGCGCGTAATATAAAAATTAACGTTATATCTGTTAAATATACACGCTGCGACGTGTTCTTAGGTTGATCGAGTGGCTAAAATCGTGTTGTGCTCGAAATATGATGTTTGTGGCAATAGGAGTTAGGCTTTATATGTGCGATTGAAAATACGTAGAGAAAACACTAAACAGTTGCAAGCATGCTTAAACTCAAGTCAAAATTTTGCGGATGGTAATAAATTTGAAATAAAGTCGGTTTGTTTGATTGATTGATTGATTGATTGAATGATTGATTGATTGACTGATTGATGTTAAGCAATTTAATATATGTTTCTATTACAGAGTTTCAGCTGTAGAGACCCAACATGTATATGAAGGTGGACTAAATGCGATTCAGCATCATATAAACAATGCAGGTAACCTGAATTTCTGGCTCGCTTTATAATAGAAAACGTATGTAAAACGTTTCGTAATCAGCAAATTGTTGTATTTATCGAAAATTATTATTTCGGTATAAAGCGGCTGCAGAAAGAAGCCTGTTTTGTGCCTTTGACTCTGGAAGAAAGGGATAAAATCGTGCAAAGCGGATCTCTCTGAAAAACGCGTGCCGCTCACCTGCGAAGAGCTTAGCGTTCGTCATACATAATGCTGGCTAAGCGGTGTTCCGGTATCGCTTCTCGGCCTTTTGGCTAAGATCAAAGTGTAGTATCTGTTCTTATCAGCTTAATATCTGATACGTCCCCTATCAGGGGACTTCGATATTAAACTGATTTTTGAGCACAGGTGAGATGTCAGGGGCTTGCTCCGCTCTCGCCACGGGTTGGCCCGGTATTGCAGTACCTCCGGGATCGGCCCACTTCCCCTTCGGGGGATAATAAACACTTAATAATTCTCAAAAGTTAAGACAAAATTATGCCCGTAACACGGAAACTGTGTTGCTCAGTAAAGGGGTGAGCAATTATTATCATTTTCGAATTCCGTGATAGGAAACCTCTGTTACGACCTCGTTTTCATACGGTAAAACTTAAATGACGTTGTCTCCAACGTGAATTGTTGTCGTTTGAATTGTGACGTTTTTGCATTGTTGCGTACACGAAGGACGTGACGACCATAAAGCGGCCTGGTCTGTCAGTGTTGCTAACGCGCGTAATATAAAAATTAACGTTATATCTGTTAAATATACACGCTGCGACGTGTTCTTAGGTTGATCGAGTGGCTAAAATCGTGTTGTGCTCGAAATATGATGTTTGTGGCAATAGGAGTTAGGCTTTATATGTGCGATTGAAAATACGTAGAGAAAACACTAAACAGTTGCAAGCATGCTTAAACTCAAGTCAAAATTTTGCGGATGGTAATAAATTTGAAATAAAGTCGGTTTGTTTGATTGATTGATTGATTGATTGAATGATTGATTGATTGACTGATTGATGTTAAGCAATTTAATATATGTTTCTATTACAGAGTTTCAGCTGTAGAGACCCAACATGTATATGAAGGTGGACTAAATGCGATTCAGCATCATATAAACAATGCAGGTAACCTGAATTTCTGGCTCGCTTTATAATAGAAAACGTATGTAAAACGTTTCGTAATCAGCAAATTGTTGTATTTATCGAAAATTATTATTTCGGTATAAAGCGGCTGCAGAAAGAAGCCTGTTTTGTGCCTTTGACTCTGGAAGAAAGGGATAAAATCGTGCAAAGCGGATCTCTCTGAAAAACGCGTGCCGCTCACCTGCGAAGAGCTTAGCGTTCGTCATACATAATGCTGGCTAAGCGGTGTTCCGGTATCGCTTCTCGGCCTTTTGGCTAAGATCAAAGTGTAGTATCTGTTCTTATCAGCTTAATATCTGATACGTCCCCTATCAGGGGACTTCGATATTAAACTGATTTTTGAGCACAGGTGAGATGTCAGGGGCTTGCTCCGCTCTCGCCACGGGTTGGCCCGGTATTGCAGTACCTCCGGGATCGGCCCACTTCCCCTTCGGGGGATAATAAACACTTAATAATTCTCAAAAGTTAAGACAAAATTATGCCCGTAACACGGAAACTGTGTTGCTCAGTAAAGGGGTGAGCAATTATTATCATTTTCGAATTCCGTGATAGGAAACCTCTGTTACGACCTCGTTTTCATACGGTAAAACTTAAATGACGTTGTCTCCAACGTGAATTGTTGTCGTTTGAATTGTGACGTTTTTGCATTGTTGCGTACACGAAGGACGTGACGACCATAAAGCGGCCTGGTCTGTCAGTGTTGCTAACGCGCGTAATATAAAAATTAACGTTATATCTGTTAAATATACACGCTGCGACGTG
>JAZAYU010000004.1:10635045-10640045 GCA_038501625.1 Corbicula japonica | reverse complement strand
CATACATGTAAAACGTTATGATGAACATCAGCATTGCTGTTTTAATTTATATGCTATTATGTACTCTTTAGCGTATACATGTAACAAAACTTACCACGATAACCTTTACAAATATAATAGTTGTATTTCGCCAATACACAAGTATACTCCTTTACTAATCTACGTGTGTAAATCACGTTACATAGTACTTCACTTTATAAACCGTTTACAAGTTTATGTACTACCCGTTAACATTTCCAATATGTATACTGAATTTAAACGCGTCGCTAATTTTCCGATATTTTACTGTCAAATAGAAATGTATCGTCTGCTTGCGTTTAAAAGTACGCTTTACAATTTAATTATTGGATTTTTAGTAAAATCGTTTAATACTACGGTATATGGAAGCGGCCATCTTAGTGTCCTTCACCTATTATTTTTAACTATCACGCGGTCCTTAGTTCTTATGTACTTTTGGACGACCGTATTGACTCATAATAGTAACGAAATCAAATATAATAGTTGTAATTTGCCAATACGCAAGATTATACATACGTCTATACTAATCTACCTGTATAAATCAAGTTACACTGTACATGTACTTCGCTTTATAAACCGATTACGAGTTGATCTACTACCCGTTAATATTTTCAATATGTATACCGAATTTAAACGCGTTCCTATTTTTCCGATATTTTACTCTCAGATAGAAATGTATCGTCTGTTAGCGTTTAAAACTACGCTTTACAATTTAATTATTAGTTTTTTTGGTGAAATTGTTCAATACTGCGGTGTATGGAAGCGGCCATTTTGGTTTCCTTCACCTATTATTTTTAACTATCATGCGGTCTTTACATAGTTACTGTTCTTTAATAATACATTATTATGGCTGAATTAAATATTGTTTCTCTAAATATAAACGGATTGAGATCCAAAGAAAGAGTAGAATATTTAAAACATTATATACATTCTTCTGACATAGATATATTATGCGTACAAGAAACGCACGTTGATAATTATTTTCTTGCCAAAGAAATTGAAAACAAATTACAATTAAAAAGTAGAATTATTTGGAGTTTTGGTCAGGGGAGATCAATGGGCGTAGCAACACTTTTCATTAATACTTCTATTAGAATTAACAAATATCATTCGGATTTTGAAGGGCGTTTTATATTCTTGGACTTTAGTATTTTTGAAAATGACTTTAGAATAATAAATATTTATGCACCAAATATTGAAGAAGACAGAAATATTTTCTTTAACTCTGTTCAAAATTATTTCGTTACATCAAACCACTTGTTAGTTGCCGGTGATTTTAACTTTGTTTTTAACACCAACCTTGATAAGATTGGAGGTAATAGTAATAGAGGAACTGTTGGGTCTAAAATATTTTCTACAATTCTTCAAAACTTTAAATTAATAGATTCTTTTAGACATCTTTATCCATATAGAAAAGTTGTAACTTGGAGTAAACATTGTGGTACTTTAGATAATAATTTAGTAGGATGTAGGTTGGATAGAATTTATGTGCCGCAAATATTGACGGGAAACCTGATTAAATCTGAGGTATTACCTTGCAGCATTTCTGATCATGATTTTGTGTATCTGAAGATCAATGTAAACAGTTTAATTACTTTTGGCCAGTCTTACTGGAAATTTAACAATACTTTACTTGAAGATAATGAATTTGTTGAGGGTTTTGAATATTATTGGAAAATTATCTGTAAAACAAACACTTTTACTTTAGAATGGTGGGACGAAATGAAATTACGTATAAAAGAATTTTGTATAGATTATTCTAAAACTCAAAATAAATACATATATAGTCAATTAAAACAACTGAAATTCAAATATCAGAAATCAACAGATTTAGATGAAAAGTCTGAAATAAAGTTGCAGATCAATAGAATTGAAAATGAATTTATGAAGGGAAATGTTATTAGAAGCAGAATTAAACAATTAGATAGTAACGAAAACCCATCGTCTTATTTTTGCAATCTTGAAAATAGAAACGGAAATGAGAAAACTATAATAGCTATTGAAAATGATAATGTTTTATACAAGACTTCTTCTGGAATTTTAGATAATTTTCGCGAATTTTATAAACATCTTTACACGTCTGAACCAGTTGATAATACATTTAATGAATTATTTTTGAATAACCTGTCACAAGTCTCACAAGAAGAAAACAACATTTTAGATAGTCCATTAGAGAAAGCAGAAATTTTGTTGATTTTGAAGGAAATGGACCCATCCAAATCACCAGGAAGTGACGGTTTATCGTCATTGTTTTACATTAAATTTTTCCATTTGTTTGGTGACATTTTAGAAAATATTTTTAAATTATGTTTCAGTGAAGGTGAAATGTCTGAATCTCAGAAACTGTCATATATAACGTTAATTTGTAAAGATAAAGATAACTCAACTTTAATGAAAAATTATCGTCCCATTTCCTTATTAAATATTGATCGTAAAATCTTGTCAAAGCTATTAGCTAAGAGACTTTCGCACATTTTACCAAACATTGTCGGTATCAGTCAAACTTGTTCAATTCGTGGAAGATCGATTTTTGATAATGTCCATTTATTAAGAAACATTTTCGATTATGTAGAACAAAAACAACTCTCTGCATGTTTTATTAACCTTGATCAAGAAAAGGCTTTTGACAGAGTTTCTTGGTCGTACCTTTATGATGTTTTAAAAGCCTTCGGCTTCAGTGCTACTTTTATTCATTGGATTAAAGTTTTATACCAAGATATAAAATCTTCAGTAATTGTAAACAATTTTATTTCAGAACCTTTCTCATTGTCAAGATCAGTCCGTCAAGGTTGTTCTTTATCCCCTCTTTTGTACGTTTTATGTTTAGAACCTTTTGCAAGGAAAATTCAAAGTAATACACATATTAAAGGTATAGTTGTACCAGGTGGTGATTTTGAGTGTAAAATGTCTCTTTATGCAGACGATAATACAGCAATCATTACTGATAATTTGTCTATGAAAACGTTTTTCTCAGAATTAGAATTATTCCAGAGAGTTTCCGGATCCAAAATAAATTACAGAAAATCTAATGGTTTGTATTTGGGTAAGTGGAAGAATCGTTCTGACCATCCATTCGGTATATCTTGGGTAAAGAATTGCAAATTATTGGGTTACTATTTTGGTTACGACATTAATAATGATGATATTTGGTCTAAATTATTTTTGAAGTTTTCGAAAATTCTTAATTTAAATTCATCCAGACATATGTCATTTAAAGGTAAAAGTACTGTTATCAATTCTTTGGCTTTTTCTAAAATCTTGTATTATATCACGGCGGGTATTATGCCAAAACACTATATAACCCTCTTTCAAAGAGCGATATTCAAATTTATATGGGGATCCCCCTTTGAGCCTATTGCACGTAAAACTTTATACTTACCTTTTAGAGAGGGTGGTCTTAATATTCCAAATATTGAATTGAAGTGGTATTCCTTGCTATTGAGTCATATTCAAAAATTGATAACCAATTACAATGCACCTTGGTGTTACTTTGCAAAGTATTGGTTAGGTATTGATTTGAGAAAATATAATTCCTCATTTGCGTCGAATAATTATCCACATTGTATTGAATTTGTTCCAGAATTTTATAAACATTGTATGGAATCTCTCAATTTAATAACAACAATCAATCCAACATTAAGTTTTGGAATTATTCCAACAAAATTGTTTTATGTCATGTTTCTAAGTAAGGACGACTATAAACCTAAATGCGTGTCTGTATACCCTTTAATTAATTTTAATAATGTTTTCAAAAATGTGTTTTCAAAAATTATTGATTCCAGACACAAAAATGTTTGCTTTAGACTTGTTCATGATGTGGTTTTCACTAATTATTACCTTTACCAAAAAGGTATTTCGAAAGTCAAAACTTGCTATTTTTGCAATAGTATTGAAACTAAAGCCCACCTATTTTTAGAATGTTCTCAGTTTGTCCCTTTAAATAAAACAGTATTACACCTGTTGAATTTAATTTCAGAGAAAAAGGTAAAATTTTCCGAAAAGCATTTCCTTCTTTTTGATTTGCCGACCTTAGACCAATGTGTTTTATATCCCGTTCTTGTTATTTTGTCGATTTCAAGATTCGTAATATGGTCAGTTCGTAATGATATGAAACACCATAATACTAAGATTTCTAAACTTGCAGTTGTCAAACAGTTCCTTTCGTTATTAAGGTTTCGTCTTTTAATTGATTTCGAGCGTTTAAACATGATCACTTTCATCAATAACTGGAGTCAATATGGTGTTTGCACTTATGCCGAGAAACCAAAATTTAATAAACCACTATATTTAGATTATTATATGAGTAAGTTTTAAAATTATGTTAAACATTTGTTTTAGAATGAATATCTGCTGTGTGTTTCTATTTTCTGTTTTCAGATGATGCTTGATGTTGTGTAAATGAAGCCATTTCACTCATTTTCCATGCAGTATGTAACTCCAGTTGGGAGCCATCGATCCATCTCACTCACAGATTGCTCATTTCACTCATGTTCACCGTTTTATGTGATCTCAGTATTGAGAACCATTTTCATCCATTTCACTCGCTTATCATTTCTTGTAATGTGCTTGTGCTTGTGTAATAACACTGGAAACACTTTTATTAACGTTTTTCCTTGCTAAGTAATAAATTATTGTATCACCGGTCGGAGATCCCTGCGTTGGTCCCGGGGGAAGGTAGGTTGTGTTCCCTGCCTTGTTCGGGGGCCTGTGCGCGGGTTTCCTGCTGGTGGAATATCTCGTTCGCCCATTTCTTCAAAACACAGTTTCCAGGGTTAAATCATATATATTTAAGTAATGTAACCTAATAGAATAATTGTAAAACCTGCTTCTCGCCGTAACATAATAATGTTAATTTAAACTTGCTGTTGTAATTTGATTTCCTACCATAATTGTATTCTGATATTATACTGTTTATACCTTTAAATTCAGATATATTTGTTAGTTTCGATGTCCATGTTTAAATGAACCAGCCAGCTTTAAAG
>JAZAYU010000004.1:10627342-10632342 GCA_038501625.1 Corbicula japonica | reverse complement strand
GAGGTTTAAAGATTAAACCAGAGGATGTGGAGGCAGTTGTGGCAGGGAGAGCTGGGGATGAGGGGATCACAGTGACCTTTAAAGGAGGAGATGTTATCGACACCTTAAAGGGAAGTAACCTTTCTTATCGAAACAAATCTTTCAAACTTGTCCCCCTAGGGAAACAAGTTGTTACTGTAAGGGTGCACTGGCTACCCCACTATTTGTCGGACAATGTTGTAAAATCCCTACTGGTGGATTATGGCAAAATTTTGTCCGTAGAAAGGTTATCCTCGACAGTTGGAGGTTTTAAAGTGTTTAATGGTGTGAGAGAAGTTAAAATGGAAGTGGATGAGTGCCAGAAGGTGGCACTCCCGCATTTGATCAATTTTGGAGACGGTAAATCGGCCCTTTTCACAGTATCAGGAAGACCGCCGCTTTGTTTGAGATGCTCAACAGTTGGGCATATGAGAAAAGATTGCCCTAGTTATAAGACAAATAGTTCAGCTTCTTATTCAGGGGCAGTTAAAACAGCTAGACGTGGGGAACAGGAGAGAGCACAGGAAGAACATGTGGAAGACACAGATGTCCAACACGTGACCGACCCGGACCCTCTCCTGCCGCAGGTGACCAACCCGGCTCCTATCCCGCCACAGACAACGGACGATGTTGGAGACGATACATCTCAGCAAGAGTTGACCGAGGTGAGAACCGAGTTTATGGAAGACGATAGAAGAGGCGTGAAGAGGGGTCAGGTGGAGTCTCAGGAATCCGTCAGTCCTCCCTTCACGCCCAATAAGGTTAAAGTTGGGACAGACCGCAGGCCGGCAAACGCGGTTGAGCCGTCGCGGGGGTCGGGTGTGGACGGTGGGGAGTCGGGCGGGTATGGCGGGCTGACGGGTTTTTTCCGTGAGGCCGACGACTCGCTTGGCTCTTTCTCGTCTGGGCTCGACTCCGTGATGGACAGCATGCTTGAGACTCAGTGCTCATAATTGTATTTCTATTGCTACTGTATTATGGACAATGATTCTAGATCACCGATTTGTACTGATTACACAATGGCTGGCTACAACTTGGACCGTTTATGGACTTTGAATTATAAGACATTTTATATGTCTGGATATACATGTATACTTACCTTGTGTTATTTTATTATACTGCTTAAATTTGTAGAAAAATCATATGTACTTTGTCCTTATAAGATAATCCATATGTATACATTCCCAGTACCTCATATGCATAAAACTATCTATAAAATTCTGTTATACACTACTTATGTAGAAAGATTATTCAATACATGTTATTGTAGAGATAACAACATGATATTTCCTATACACAGATATACTTACCTTTTTTACTTACATACTTACATTGAAAACTATCTATATAAAATTTGCGAAATAAGAATAATTGTGATATTTATCTTGGCATATATGTATATTACGCGATATCAATTGTCCTATTTCATACATGTAAAACGTAATGATAAACATCTGCATTGCTGTTTTAATTTATACGTTATTATGTACTCTTCAGCGTATACATGTAATAAAACTAACCACGATAACCTTTACAAATATAACAGGCGAATACACATGATAAATAATATGTCTTTACCCAATAACCGGTATCAATTAAATTATATAGAACTTCGTTTTATAACCCATTTTCCAGTTTATGTACTATCTACAGTATTCCCGATATGTAGAGAAGTTAAACGCTTCATTATTTTCCGAAATTTTCCTATTCACAGATATACTTACCTTTTTTACTTAGATACTTACATTGACAACCATCTATATAAAATCGACGGAATAGGAATAATTGTCAAATCTATTTATATGTATATTACGCGCAATCAATTACTTTATTCCATAGATGTAAAACGCAAGGCTATTATGTACTCCTTGACGACCCTATTTACTTATGCTGATAACAAAATCAAATGTAAAGGTTATATTTCGCCAATACACAAGTATACTCCTTTACTAATCTACGTGTGTAAATCACGTTACATAGTACTTCACTTTATAAACCATTTACAAGTTTATGTACTACCCGTTAACATTTCCAATATGTATACTGAATTTAAAAGCGTCGCTAATTTTCCGATATTTTACTGTCAAATAGAAATGTATCGTCTGCTTGCGTTTAAAACTACGCTTTACAATTTAATTATTGGATTTTTAGTAAAATCGTTTAATAATGCGGTATATGGAAGCGGCCATCTTTGTGTCCTTCAACTATTATTTTTAACTATCACGCGGTCTTTACATAGTTACTGTTCTTTTATAATACATTATCATGGCTGAATTGAATATTGTTTCTCTAAATATAAACGGATTAAAATCTATTGAACGAGTAGAATATTTAAAACATTTTATACAGTCTTCTAGTATAGATATTTTATGTTTACAAGAAACACATGTCGATAACTATTTCCTTGCCAAAGAAATTGAAAATAAGTTACTTTTAAAAAATAGAATAATTTGGAGTTTTGGTCAGGGGAGATCAATGGGTGTAGCAACACTCTTTATTAATGATTGTATTAAAATTAACAAATATCATTCGGACTTTGAAGGTCGTTTTATATTCTCGGACATTAATATTTTTGAAAATGACTTTAGAATAATAAATATTTATGCACCAAATAATGAAGAAGACAGAAATATTTTCTTTAGTTCTATTCAAACATACTTTGTTACATCAAACCACTTGTTAGTCGCCGGAGATTTTAACTTTGTTTTTAACACTAATTTAGATAAGATTGGAGGTAATAGTAATAGAGGAACTGTAGGGTCAAAGATATTTTCTACAATTCTTCAAAACTTTAAATTAATAGATTCTTTTAGACATCTTTATCCATATAGAAAAGTTGTAACTTGGACTAAACGTTGTGGAACTTCAGATAATAATTTAGTAGGATGTAGGTTGGATAGAATTTATGTGCCGCAAATATTGACGGGAAACCTGATTAAATCTGAGGTATTACCGTGCAGCATTTCTGATCATGATTTTGTGTATTTGAAGATCAATGTAAACAGTTTAATTACTTTCGGCCAGTCTTACTGGAAATTTAATAATACTTTACTTGAAGATAACGAATTTGTTGAGGGTTTTGAATATTATTGGAAAATTATCTGTAAAACAAACACTTTTACTTTAGAATGGTGGGACGAAATGAAATTACGTATAAAAGAATTTTGTATAGATTATTCTAAAACTCAAAATAAATACATATATAGTCAATTAAAACAACTGAAATTCAAATATCAGAAATCAACAGATTTAGATGAAAAGTCTGAAATAAAGTTGCAGATCAATAGAATTGAAAATGAATTTATGAAGGGAAATGTCATTAGAAGCAGAATTAAACAATTAGATAGTAACGAAAAC
This sequence comes from Corbicula japonica, assembly GCA_038501625.1. Lineage (NCBI taxonomy): Eukaryota > Metazoa > Mollusca > Bivalvia > Venerida > Cyrenidae > Corbicula > Corbicula japonica. The sequence goes on along the minus strand of JAZAYU010000004.1, from coordinate 10,628,967 downwards.
CCATCGTTTTATTTTTGCAATCTTGAAAATAAAAACGGAAATGAGAAAACCATAATAGCTATTGAAAATGATAATGTTTTATACAAGACTTCTTCTGGAATTTTAGATAATTTTCGCGAATTTTATAAACATCTTTACACATCTGAACCAGTTGATAATACATTAAATGAATTATTTTTGAATAACCTGTCACAAGTCTCACAAGAAGAAAACAACATTTTAGATAGTCCATTAGAGAAAGCAGAAATTTTGTTGATTTTGAAGGAAATGAATCCATCCAAATCCCCAGGAAGTGACGGTTTATCGTCATTGTTTTACATTAAATTTTTCCATTTGTTTGGTGACATTTTAGAAAATATTTTTAAATTATGCTTCAGTAAGGGCGAAATGTCTGAATCACAGAAACTCTCATATATAACGTTGATATGTAAAGATAGAGATAATTCAACTTTAATGAAAAATTATCGTCCCATTTCTTTATTAAATATTGATCGTAAAATCTTATCAAAGCTATTAGCTAAGAGACTTTCGCACATTTTACCAAACATTGTCGGTATCAGTCAAACTTGTTCAATTCGTGGAAGATAAATTTTTGATAATGTCCATTTATTAAGAAACATTTTCGATTATGTAGAACAAAAACAACTCTCTGCATGTTTTATTAACCTTGATCAAGAAAAGGCTTTTGACAGAGTTTCTTGGTCGTACCTTTATGATGTTTTAAAAGCATTCGGCTTCAGTGCTACTTTTATTCATTGGATTAAAGTTTTATACCAAGATATAAAATCTTCAGTAATTGTAAACAATTTTATTTCAGAACCTTTCTCATTGTCAAGATCAGTCCGTCAAGGTTGTTCTTTATCCCCTCTTTTGTACGTTTTATGTTTAGAACCTTTTGCAAGGAAAATTCAAAGTAATACACATATTAAAGGTATAGTTGTACCAGGTGGTGATTTTGAGTGTAAAATGTCTCTTTATGCAGACGATAACACAGCCATACTTACTGATAATTTGTCTATGAAAACGTTTTTCTCAGAATTAGAATTATTTCAGAGAGTTTCCGGATCCAAAATAAATTACAGAAAGTCTAATGGTTTGTATTTGGGTAAGTGGAAGAATCGTTCCGACCATCCTTTCGGTATATCTTGGGTAAAGAATTGCAAATTATTGGGTTACTTTTTTGGTTACGACATTAATAATGATGATATTTGGTCTAAATTATTTTTGAAGTTTTCGAAAATTCTTAATTTAAATTCATCCAGACATATGTCATTTAAAGGTAAAAGTACTGTTATCAATTCTTTGGCTTTTTCTAAAATCTTGTATTATATCACGGCGGGTATTATGCCAAAACACTATATAACCCTCTTTCAAAGAGCGATATTCAAATTTATATGGGGATCCCCATTTGAGCCTGTTGCACGTAAAACTTTATACTTACCTTTTAGAGAGGGTGGTCTTAATATCCCCAATATTGAATTGAAGTGGTATTCCTTGCTATTGAGTCATATTCAAAAATTGATAACCAATTACAATGCACCTTGGTGTTACTTTGCAAAGTATTGGTTAGGTATTGATTTGAGAAAATATAATTCCTCATTTGCGTCGAATAATTATCCACATTG